>REGM01000120.1:752174-787668 GCA_004194415.1 Aurelia aurita
TGGATCGACTCTGTCCGCTTGACTGTTTTGGCTGCAAAGTCAGAGGATTACACCACTGCGCCACAACACCTTCGAAGGTAGGAAGTACATAGGCGAAAAGTCATCTTTCTGAAAGCTTATTTCGTAATTTTTAATAAATGCATCTCATAGGAGTAAAATTGTATATGTTTTTACCTAAGGGCATCACCTCAAGTGCTTTTGGGCCTGAAATGCCTTCACAAAATCTGTTTTGCGATAAAACAGGCCTTGATTTTGCTCTTACAGCATGCTGCATCTGAAATAGACCGTACTTACTAAACTGTCAATTGATTGAAAAATAATACCATTAATGCATCCAAACTGAATATCATGGGAAAGAAGATATAGATTGTACTTTCAGATGGTATACATTAATTACATTTATTCAAATCTTATTATTTTTGAAAATTTTCAATCATAGCTGGGTTGTTTTTAGACACCTGTAGTTTCTCAAGTTATTTTTGCATGGATGTAACTTTTTCCCTCAATTTTATCTGATATGATTGTTTTGGATCTGATTGGACCATTTGCTTTTATCACAGTCTCAAACAATATCCAGCAGATTTAAAGCTAGTCGTAGTCAAATTATTTACTCATTCCAATGAAGAAGAACTCTTTAAAACTTAAAGAGAGCTGTTTGCTCAGTTATAAGTGCACAAGAGATATATTGGACAAAATGACAACTCTGGAGCTTGTTAGAAAGACATATTTTATCATTTGTAGATATTATTGTCATAGCTCTGTATGCATAATTGATTGTGTACAAGACATCTACCTGGTGAGTTAGAAAAAAACGTGGGGTGTTTGCCAATTTTTATTGATGCAGTTTAATGTAAATTCGTTTCTTTAACGTTCAGTGCATAGAAGAAAGCTAACTTAGATATGAAAATATGTTTGGTCGAAATCGGTCTTTCCGTTCCAGAATTACAAGCGATTTTAGTAAAATGGTGTTTTGCAAGATTGCTAAAATAGGCCTTCAATTAGATTCATATTCATACTCGCATGACCTTCTAAACCATGACAAACACATTGTTTTGTTTCTCTATCAAAAAATTGAAACAACGCATGCATTGTGTTAAAGCACAAAAAGAAAAACTAATGTTACTTAAAGGGGACCTGAAGCGAAAATTTTTATTTGTAAAAGGAAATGACTGACTGGTTTGATTAGTGATACCGTTTAAAGTTTTGTAATATTTTATTTCGTTTCGGAGATATTCACTGTTTTATGTTTTGAAGTGATGACGTCATTTTGTTTGCATATTTACAAGGAAAGTATAGGCAGAGAGTAGAAAAACTGGCGACAATGACGATGTTTGCAATTAAACCTGCTGCTGAAGCCCCCGGGGGGGCCACTTGGTACCTGATGTGTTATCATGCTCGTACAAAAAAACGCGGGCAAGGGTACCTTTTTCCNAAGATTGCTAAAATAGGCCTTCAATTAGATTCATATTCATACTCGCATGACCTTCTAAACCATGACAAACACATTGTTTTGTTTCTCTATCAAAAAATTGAAACAACGCATGCATTGTGTTAAAGCACAAAAAGAAAAACTAATGTTACTTAAAGGGGACCTGAAGCGAAAATTTTTATTTGTAAAAGGAAATGACTGACTGGTTTGATTAGTGATACCGTTTAAAGTTTTGTAATATTTTATTTCGTTTCGGAGATATTCACTGTTTTATGTTTTGAAGTGATGACGTCATTTTGTTTGCATATTTACAAGGAAAGTATAGGCAGAGAGTAGAGAAACTGGCGACAATGATTATGTTTGCAATTAAACCTGCTGCTGAAGCATATTAGAGCGACAAACACGCCTAGAAATGTCATAGATCTCATGAAAGAAAGTCCAGTGTCAAATCTTTGGGTTTTCGGGCTTTTTTATAAGAAATGTTGTTGATATAAATTGTTTCTGTGCCTTTTTGCAAACAAAATGACGTCATCAGCTCCAACCATAAAATAGGGAATAATTCCAAAACAAAACACGATTTGGAAAAACTGAAAACGGCGTTCTTCGTTGTTCAACTAGGCTATTGGCTTTTGCAAATAAAAAATTTCGCTTCAGGTCACCTTTAATATGTTGTTTCCCTTTGGGGACTAATCATTTAAATTGTCCTTGCTAGCAAGCTGAAAATTCTTTTACTAGCGATGCTTTTCACCAAAATGGCTATATCACAAAATCGCAAATGAATAAGGAAAGAAATCACCGATTTTAACAAACTAAAATTCTATAACTAATTCAATCTTTCTTCTGCAATATAAAACTTCGACACTTCCGATTTGATTTGTTTTTCATCAAAATATGGCTTGCTAAACGCCCCACATTTTTTCCGACTCACCCGGTATAAGAAAGTGGGGAAGAAATCATGTTTGGTGTAGGGAATGAATTAGGACGCTGCTAGGAATACTACCACTAGGAATATTTATTTGATATTTAATCAAACATTTTTGTTATATATTTCTTTCAAGATCAAAAATGTCATCGTCTTTCAATGAGCTTCAACAAAGATTTGAATATTTCTTCTCAGGGACCATGCAGGTGGAAATGTAGATTTATGTTCGAAAGTAGAGGGACTGGAAGTTTTTGGTGGTGATGAAAGGATTGGTGCTCTTACAAACAAAGTGAAGCATGGAGATAAGCTGACAGTTGGAAGTTTCAATATATCTTGCTTGTTTACACCATGCCATACCACGGGTCATATTTGTTATTACGTAGAGGGTGATGGACAGCTGCCGCCGAGTGTATTCACTGGTATGTGTGTCACAGATATACCATGTGTCCCAGAAAATAGTATTCAATAGACAATAGCGCTAAAGATGGCGGCTCCAAAGACTCCATAGTGTTTTGTTGCAAAGCTTGCTGGTAAAAAGCTCCCTGACGACCACCTAACGACGTAAATATTTTGGTCTGCCGTTTCGACTAGCTAGCTTGAATTCGAATGCAACACGGTTCGAAAGGAAACCTTTCCAAAGCAGAAAAAGTAAAGTTTTGATTCAAATTGACGATTTGCGTTCAAATTACAAAGTCGTCCTATTTGCTTACATTGATTAGTTGTTACAAACTTTTCCACGGCTAGCTAGTCGAAACGGCAGACAAAAATTTGTGTGTCGTTAGGTGGTCGTCAGGGAGCTTTTTACCAGCATGCTTTGCCTTTTTGTGTCAAATTGTAGGTAGTTTATTCCAATCAGTACCTAATTCACGATTGTATGATTCGGCAAACGCCTATACATCATCTTGGGACGGACACCCGGTATTTGCCAATCTACAGGGTGTTTCAGAAAAACCCCACCCAACTATAATTGAAAATTTTCACAAAATATTAAGATTTGAAAAATGTAATGTATACCGTCTGAAAGCGCTATCTATCTTCTTTCCAATGATTTGCAGTTTGGATACATTAATGGAATTTTTTATCATTTAATTGATACTTTGGTAAGTGTGTCCTATTTTAAATGCAGCATGCTCTAAGAGCAAAATCAATCATCATCATCATTAATTTTATCGTAAAAAGTTACAAAACAAATTTTATGAAAACATTTCAGGTCTAGAAGCAGTTGAAGCATACAAATTTTAGGAAGCATACAAATAGGTAGGAAGCATACAAATTTTTCCCATGAGGTACATTCATTAAAAATGATAAAATAAGCTCTCACAAAGATGTTTTTTCACCTATGTAAATGTTTTAACAATTTCCTTCATCTGAAATATGCCATACTTGACTAAAACGTCCATTAAGTGATAAATGATCCAATTAATATACCCAACCTGTATATCATTTGAAAGAAGATAGATTGTGCTTTCAGATGCTATGCATCAAACTAATTCAAATATCATTATTTTCTGAAGAATTGTGATTAAACTTAAAGGTGAGTTGCATTTTTTAAACACCCTGTAGATCTCATTGAACATCAAACTTCTTTTTTCCTCTCGGTTTTATTAAAAAGCGCAAGCAAAACGTCTAAATAATGGATTCTACATTTCTGATGTTTGATTTTTCAATTGATGTCGTCAGAAGTTATCATCATCATTCGTATGTCGTAGGGGACACTCTATTTGTGTCTGGATGTGGTAGATTCTTTGAAGGAACAGCGGAACAAATGCATCATGCATTAATGGAAGTATTGGCCCTATTGCCGCCCAATACGGTAAGATATCTTGTGGCATATCGTAATGGACAATAACGGTAAAGATGGCGGCTCCAAAGACTCTGTTGTGTTTTGCTGCAAAGCATGCTGGTAAAAAAGCTCCCTGACTACCACCTAACGACGTAAACATTTCGGTCTGCCGTTTCGACTAGCCAGCTTGAATTTGAATCGACCTTGAATTCGAATGCAATATGGTTCGAAAGGAACCTTTCCAAAGCAGAAAAAGTAAAGTTGTCATTCAAATTTAAGTTTCAATTAAAGATTCGCGTTCGAATTACAAAAATTTTCCTATTTGCTTACATTGATTCCTTGTTCCGAACTTTACCACAGCTAGCCATTCGAAACGGCAGACCAACATTTTTATGTTGCTAGGTGGTCATCAGGGAGCTTTTTACCACCATGCTCTGCGCGACGCCATCTTTAGCGTTATTGTCTATTGGATATATCTAAACATCTGCAACCTAAATTTTATTTATTTAATTCACAAGCTGAACAGTAAGNTTCATCTGAAATATGCCATACTTGACTAAAACGTCCATTAAGTGATAAATGATCCAATTAATATACCCAACCTGTATATCATTTGAAAGAAGATAGATTGTGCTTTCAGATGCTATGCATCAAACTAATTCAAATATCATTATTTTCTGAAGAATTGTGATTAAACTTAAAGGTGAGTTGCATTTTTTAAACACCCTGTAGATCTCATTGAACATCAAACTTCTTTTTTCCTCTCGGTTTTATTAAAAAGCGCAAGCAAAACGTCTAAATAATGGATTCTACATTTCTGATGTTTGATTTTTCAATTGATGTCGTCAGAAGTTATCATCATCATTCGTATGTCGTAGGGGACACTCTATTTGTGTCTGGATGTGGTAGATTCTTTGAAGGAACAGCGGAACAAATGCATCATGCATTAATGGAAGTATTGGCCCTATTGCCGCCCAATACGGTAAGATATCTTGTGGCATATCGTAATGGACAATAACGGTAAAGATGGCGGCTCCAAAGACTCTGTTGTGTTTTGCTGCAAAGCATGCTGGTAAAAAAGCTCCCTGACTACCACCTAACGACGTAAACATTTCGGTCTGCCGTTTCGACTAGCCAGCTTGAATTTGAATCGACCTTGAATTCGAATGCAATATGGTTCGAAAGGAACCTTTCCAAAGCAGAAAAAGTAAAGTTGTCATTCAAATTTAAGTTTCAATTAAAGATTCGCGTTCGAATTACAAAAATTTTCCTATTTGCTTACATTGATTCCTTGTTCCGAACTTTACCACAGCTAGCCATTCGAAACGGCAGACCAACATTTTTATGTTGCTAGGTGGTCATCAGGGAGCTTTTTACCACCATGCTCTGCGCGACGCCATCTTTAGCGTTATTGTCTATTGGATATATCTAAACATCTGCAACCTAAATTTTATTTATTTAATTCACAAGCTGAACAGTAAGCATTAAAGACAAATGACGGAGATATAAGGCGACTTAAATCAGGGGCCTGGGCAATCCAAATATAGCCTATTGTATTCCATTGTATTTGATGACCTCCAGAGATTATCAAATGTACTGGACAATGAAGCCACTCAGACATCTTCTGTCCTATTTTTAAACTAGGCGCTATATATCCGTCATTTGTCTTTAATAATCTCGAAAGTTTTTGTGTGTGTAACTCAACCATGGCTTCTGAATTAGATCAATGAACTTTAGGTGGCAGACGTTTAGATATATCTTTCTTCTTTCGATATTTACTTTTTTCTTCTCTTAAAATTTCATTCATATAAAAATTTACAATACATGTTACATCCTACTATACTTTCTAATTACTATACAACTATACAACACTACAGGGACGATACCATGGGGAGCAAAAAGGCATGACTGCCCTATGGTCATAACATAAAAAGAAAACAATACGAGAACAACATGCGAAGATACGACGAGAGGACAAGACATAAACAAACAAGATGCAAACTATAAGTTAAGCTACAAGTTAAGGTAGCTGGCAACCAAATAATTGCAAATTTATCTAGAATCAAAATTTAGACCCAAATATTTATATTAGAACCCAAATACCTATGTTTCAGGGCAACTTTAGCGGTCTGCTTTGTTTACATACTTGGCTTGATTACTCAGCCGTTGAAATCCCTTTGTCTCTGAACGCTAATCGCTCTAAAATCGCATGTCAATCAAAGGCAACTGATTTGTGTATTTCTTCTCCAAAAATTAACTCGAGAAATATACCATGGTTTTTTACTTCCCTGCCAATAAACCTTGTAGCTATTCCACCAAAAGAATCTGAATCGAGCAATATTTTTATACATGGTGTGAAAATCTTACGAAGTTTCGAATGTACACAACAGTGATAGAAGCTTAGATTCACTTCACAGTCAATCTCGTCCCCAGAGTGAGTTAGCGGCTCTAACTCTACTCTGGGATACAAGTGGCCGTTCTGCAATTTGCTTGGCTATTCGATAACAATAGATAACACAAACTATTTCTCGAAAACTTACCAAATATTCGAACAACAACAATATAATCTAGTCTCTAAGCAACAACCACTACAATGTTACTTTGTTGATTGGAATCGAGGTCGCATAATGAGCGTCACCCTGCCAACCGCAAATCTATAATGGCTGCTAATCCGCCCTTATTTTGGGCGAATTTGTGCTATGTGTACCAGGGTGTTCACTGGGCTTCGTGATTAGCGTATGACGTAAGAACACCCTGGAAACGAGGTTGCTGCATAGTCCCAGTTATCGCAACAACAATAACACTTTTCACTTTTTTATACTTTTAATTGAACTGAATTGTTTGCTCAAACTGGTTTGTAGTTTGCGCGCCATCTTCGATTAGCTTGCCTATTGAGGGAGCCCCTCCTTTAAGAAATTCCCCTGATTTTCAACACAGCTCTTCATACTTACCTATTTATTTTGCCTTACAATTATTTATAAGTATCATATTGTATTTGTGTAATGTCATATGTATGTATTTAATTAATTTGTTTTATTATTAATTAGATAGATAGGTATGTAGAGTAGTGATTGTACTAGATTGAATTTTATGAATGAACTGAACTGAATAGCGATAACTACGGCTATGTAATCAAGCTAATAGAAGCTATCACACCCAGTGGCGGCGCCAGCCGCCAAGGAGTGGGGGGGACGAATATAGAATTGGGGGTCCGGGGGCGGAGCCCCCGGAAAAATTTTCGGGGCCACGCCCTTTTTAATGCTAGGAAACGCCCTTTTACCCATAGGGAACGCCCTCTAATTGCCTGTTAACACTGTGGAGGAATGAGGCTGTCAACATCTTGGGAGTCACCAGTCGGAAAAATTGATAAGAATTTTTTCTACGAAACAAAAATTGCAAAACAACGCTGGCTAGTTATGAAGATGAAATATATTAGAGGCTTAACTATTAACATCAAATATAAATCATCAGGCCTCTTCTCGAGCTAAAGTTGTTTTTGATAAGAAACAAGAGATTATAAATGTACCAAAAGTTTTTAAAATTCTCATACATCGGCATGGAAGCTCCTATGCCTTCGTCAACTTTCACAGCAAATGTATGAAAATGTGCTTCTGTCTAAATTCTAGAAACTACTCCACTGATACCATAACTATAATAATACCGAGCTATGCATAAGAAACAACGAGGAAAAAACGTTTATTCGGATTTCCTACACTTTTTGAATAATTTCTTTCATCAGTCAAATTTTCTTAATGTTTTGGACGATAAGAAAGTTTAGCTCGGTTTACTTGACTCACATTACTCGACAATAGGAACGATGAAAGTACCTCGCTAAAATCTCACCTCCCCCCCGACATTTTCTCATCGGATTTATACGAATTACAAAATTGATCCTGGCGAGAACTGGGGGGGACGTGTCCCCCCCAGTCCCCCCCGTGGCGCCGCTACTGATCACACCGCTCAATCGAACCTTCCGATTAAAATATCGCTGGATCCAGGCTCTTTTGTAGAATAGCTAAAAAACCCATTCTTGTTCATCTTCTTTTCTTGTCTTAAATTTCAGACTGTTTACTGTGGCCATGAATACACCACGAGTAATCTAAAATATGCACTTCATGTGGAACCTGACAACCAAGACATCCAGGAGAAAATGGCATGGGCTAAGGTATATCGATTTTTTATTAAATAATCTATTCTTTCTAAGATTTTTTATCAAAAACAGATACTTGATTGCTAAAAAATTGATTGGGTATGGGCAGTCTTTTATTTTGCACTTTGTACATTTTTCCATGACGAAATTAATTTGGTAAAATGTTCTCTTTTTTAACTCTGTTGAACCTTATTGTATACGATACTTTCAAAACTATTCGGTTTGAGTGAGTAATTCAATTAAATGCAAATCCGTAAATTATGTAGAGTTAACTCAAAATTCAAGAAAGAGCTAACTGAAAGGGGCAGAAATCCTTCTCGTATCGTGGTGGTAGACTCTGGAATGGGCTAAATAGAGAAACCAAACTGTCAGCCTCGCTAGAAATTTTCAAGAGAAGCCTTTGATTTTGATTTTCTTTTTACGTTTCTTTTAGTTATTGCTGAATTTACGTGTATTAAATAATATTGTAATTAGGTTAGATTTTTAGCAGATCAGCATGTAAAACAGTATACTATTTACTGATAGCTTATAAACCTGGATAAATATTATAAAACGAAATGAAATGAAAAAAATGAAAGGAATATTGCAGGACTGTATTTTCTCATTAATATGAATCTGTTCTGGAAGATGGCAACCGGCCAGGTAAAGAACTCTGAGATGTCGGAGACGTCGGAGCAAGATTCTCCGACATTTCTCAACTCGAGCTTTTTTTTACTTGGCCCTATATGCTCTGCTTATCTTGCTCTGACATCTCCGAGTTTTTTACCTGGCCAGATGGCAACAGCGGTGACAAACCGGTGCATCGGGAATTTTGTCTCACAAGTACTTCCTTACTTTCGGGTCTGTGGTGTACGCCTGGCCTTTTGATTCTTCAATTGATGCCATTGATAGACACGAATTTGTTATCTCCTATCTGGGGAAACAGACAGTTGTAAATATTATGTGAGTGCTTTGGATCCTTAACTTACCGCGAAAAGATGATTTGGTATAAATTCTAGTTTTACAATTTATATTATTGATTTACTTGTAGAATCGGCGTGAAAACAACCTGGCAACAATACCTTCCACTATTGCAGAAGAGTTGAAATGCAATCCTTTTATGAGAGTCAAGTGAGTATTTGTTGTTCATTCGTTACTATTTAGTTTGTATTCGGTGATCGATGTGTGTATGTATGTATGTATCATTTGCCACAAAATTAAAATTAAAAATATTTACAATCTTTATCATATAAAAATAGATATAATACAATATATAAGGTTAAAAACGTGAAGAAAAACACCCCTAATTACAGTGGCAGGGATAGCATTAAAAGGTCAAGCTGACCTTATTTCTATAAAATCGATAATAGGTTTATTAAAGTAGTTCTTGGAGACGTTGTTTCGTGCTAGATTCGTTCCTAAATTTTGTGGTTATCATAACGCTAGTTTCCTTGGAATAAGTTTCTTGTGGTTAATGTTCCAGTTACATCCTCCAATTTTTGTAATATGGAGGAGAGAAATGGGTTGTTCTTTGTTTGCTACAATTTTAGCTGTTCTCGTTATCTGAGCCTTGATTCTCTTCCCATCAACTTTTCAGCTTTTTTCTTTCTCTTCAGCAACCCGAATGTACAACGCCACACAAATACAACAGATCCAATATCGACGATGGATGCTTTGCGAAAAGAGAAGGATTCTTTCAAGCCAAAGATGTAATTGGTTACCAATTCCTCTTTCCTACCAGCGTTTGAAACACTTAACAGATAATCAGATAACAGATAATGAGGCACTTCATTGTGCAGTGACTTGTGAACAATTTTTGTTGTTTCAAAGTCTATCATGTGTTGTACATCTAGCCAGCCAAGCTGTTTAATATGAAGACCAGCTGTAACAGTGGTCTTAAAAGAGAGTGAAATGCATAAGTTTTCATGCATGATCGATAAAGGATACCGGGAAGATAACAGAATTGCAGTTGGGGCTGTTTGCGAAATGGTTGATCATTTGTCCATCCGACACGGAATTGTTTTTTTTTTTATTAATTGAGACCAAAATATCACCTTTGTAGTTTTTCTTGTTGGGCAGCTCGGTCTCACCGGACCAGAGTCCTCTTTTAGGCTATTTGTAATATGTTTGGGATTTGAATGTTTCCCTATAATTTAAGAAATCAACCCGTGTCGGACAGACCTCTGATCAGCCATTTCGCAAACAGCCGCAGTTCTGCAAGGAACGATTTCTTCCTCGATCTCCTGAGAATGTTTCAAAGATGCACTGCTCTGTTATTTGATTTGTATTTTTACTGCAAGGTTGTACACGTTTTTTTATAAGAAACTGGTTTATAAGAAACTAGTACTAGGACGGCCCGAAAATTGAGAAACTCTAGTACTAAGTTCGGAAAGAGCTAAGAAACTTTCAAAAGCAAAAGTCAAAGATATTATGATAAATATGTCGTTGAACCCTTATTCTTGAGTAATATTAACTAAAAGTTTTATGTTTTGAACGTAATAGAAGACTTTTTCTTCTCTCGTGATGTTTTATATGTCAAGAAACATATCTCCAGCAGTGTTGAAAAATACCAGTACTAGAATGCTGAAATTTCCAAGTTTCTTATAAAAAAACATGTATTCAATATCTAGGACAGGTGGGAGATCGTATAGCTCAATTTCAACGGTGTATTCAACTTTTTACTTTCGTGAAAGACTTCAACGGTGTATTCATCTTTATGACATCAAACAGAATGTTCGAAATCGAAGCAAAATTTTTGAGCTTCTTGAATCTTCTTTAGTGTATTTCATTTGCAAATTTAACAGTATGTTGTTTTGTATACTTTTTTAACTTAAAGATGAATGACGTGCTACGTAGAAGAAGTATTTGCTGAATATTAAATGAATGATATAACAAACTAAGTGCAATGCTCTCTTTGCTCGACTACATTCTTTTTCTAAGAAACATACTAATAGATTCAGCATTTATTTATCAGATAAAAGATAAAACTGAAACAATTGAGTCATTTGATCATGTCTTTCCTTGTTCTGTCCATAGACTTGGTAGCCGGGGGCCCCATGCCCTTCCCAGTTCTTCGACATGCCCTATTTCAACCTCAAAGTGCCCTTTCCCTAAGCGAGGGGCAAATCACTTCTCAAAATAGTGCACGTGGTTTTTGTGATTTTAAAATCACGACATTTTTTTCTGTGCTTTGGCTTTTTGTGTGTTTTTTTTGGTAATTCTTGTGATTTTTGTGTGCGATTTTTGTGTGTGATTTTTGTGTGTGATTTTTTGTGATTTCAAGGAAGATGTACGAAAAAAAATCAGTGATTTGCCGCTCGTCCCTAAGTGTTTTTTAATGTTTGAATGTGCCGCTACAGCTCTAAAATATGGCCCTCCCAAGAGCTGTGCCCATCCAAGTAAGAACTGCTTCCTACGTCTCTGGTTTTGTCACCCACTAGTACTCCCAACAACAAGATGTTTTAATTTCAGCCAGAAGTTGGTGTTACTTGTCAAACCATTGCCAAAAAGACTTCTAATGAACGTTCTCAAATTATGGAGTATAAATTTTGAGATTATTATTGTTTAGTTTTTAGTTCAGAAAAGGACTTTTTGTCCCTTGGATTTTTGGCAAATTCTTGTGTTGATTTTTTACAAATAAATCTTATTTCCCTTTAAATCTCATTTGCTAGCAATCATAAATCCTTTTTTCTGATCTCAAAAGTTCCTCAAGATTAAAACTCAAATTTTCATTAATTCTAGATTTAACTGACGTGCTTCAGTGAAAAGAGTCTAGGGGTATAAAGTTCCCTTGCCAGAGTTTTATTTATACTATTTAATAGATATTTTCTATTTCTCATTAAAATTCCTGCCAACAAACTTTTAAGGTACTCCGAAGTCTAAGACTCCCAAAAGCTACTGTCGAGCTTCCGATGAAGCACTTGTTGAAAACTGAAAACGGACCGACGAATGGTGTTGCTTTTTTATGTATATGATCGTAAAACTAAGAACACAAATCTAAAAATAACGAGCTGCAGCAGCGGGTAAAAAGGATACATGTATTTTTTTATAAGAAACTTCTTATAAGAAACTCAACTCTCAGATCGCCAAAAAGTTAAGAAACTCCAGTACTGAGAAAATATAACTTGAGTATCATATTACTGGAAAGGTACTTGAGTAATGTCTAAACTTTGGAAAGGCTTCAAAAAACTTGCTTTGAAATGTTCACGAGGGCACAGGTAGTAAAGATGAAGATTGCTATCAAACCTTTAAGAAACTCGTAAGAAACTCTGAGTACTGAAAATCTGATAATTTTAAGAAACTTTCAGTACTGGCTCAAATTCTTAGTTTCTTATAAAAGAAATACGTATATGTTATCTTATTTCCACTGCATGCAGCTGTTACAATACTTTCAACTATTTACAAATATAAAGGAGGCTGTCTGCGAAATGGCGGACTAGCTACCCATCCTACACGGATATTTTTAAGAGCAAAAGTCAGGTTGATAGTTGGACTATGATTTATAGTAAAACTTTGAATTATATCGAAGGGTATCTGGTGAGCCACTCGCAGACGGGTCCAAAACGAAAGATAAACAATTTGTGTTGCTCTTGTCCTTATCTTACTACTAGATGACATTGATGGTTTGTCAGACTTAAAAATACAGAAATTACTTTTTTCAGCCGTAAAGTGAAGAACAAGAATGTCGTGACGTCAGAGCATGTACACTGGAAGGAGGCACAAGACTGAATACGAGACTGCCTCATCATGCTTGCGAAGTTTTCTCTGTGGTGCAATCCTCTTCGGTGAATATAAAAGCGGTAGGTAGGCCAAAATGTCTTTCATTTAAATCTCGCTGCATCACAATTCTTGACGCAATAAAGACATTAAAATAATATTTATCTCACGGTTTAAGGCTATAAAATCTTATTTTTGTAGATATCTTGAACTCTATCGTACGTTTTTCGATGAAATAGGCGACTTTAATTGCTGCAGATTTACATGAAGCTTAGGCCCGCGAAGTAATTTCCATCTCTTCTCCGTTGTAGATCACCATGGGTCGCCGACCAGCACGATGGTAAGCATTACGTGTTTTTGTAATATCGTTTGAAAGATTAAAGGATATCTGTGTTGCAAAAATAGCACTGTTGCTATCCAAATATTGCAAGAATTAGTGGAGCAGATCATTTTAAGTAAAGGCCCATAAAATCACATATCTTTCACCCCCAGAAGCCTGTGTGCAGAGTTACTTGGGCACCTGAACAAATTAAGAGGGTTACTTAGGCCTAGGGAAGATTGACAAATCTATTTCGAAACAAGACCACCTCAAATTTTTAAAATAAAAATAAAATGCAAGTTTTTTAGGCCATTCATCGACACTCTTGATTTTCATATTTTTAGCGGTACTTGGCCGCAAACTTGAGACCCCATCCCTCCCCCACCTGTTAGCGGCTGGCAAATATGTTGTTGAACTCTTATGTTTAGAGTATAACTAAACGTTTTATGTTTTGAACTTGATAGAACACTTTTTCTTTCCATCTGATATTTTATATGTCAAGAAACATCTCCAGCTGTGTTGGAAAATACATGATAATTCGTGCATTTGAAAAATAAGAAACAAATTAAGAAACTTTTAGTACTTAAATGCGGAAATTTTCATGTTGAATTAAGGAACTTTTAGTACTATGGCCTGATCCAAGTTTCTTATGAAAACCTGTACTTGGCCTTTGCATTGAGCCCGCTAGGTCTTGCTGAATTGTCTCAATTAGCATTGAAAATTAGGATGATGCTTTCTGAATATAGCGAGAATGACAGAGGCATAAAGTGCTATAAATTGTACAATTTAACAACTTTGCTACGGACATTTTCCTCCTTTCTGCGGCCGAACACCTGACCACCACTCCCCCCTGGCTAAATACAGCTAAAAAGTATGAAAATCAAATATTGAAAGCCGTAGTTTGTGCTGTTTGAATACAAAGCAGTGTGCAGAGTATGGCACTTGCACACTGGAGATTTTCAACGGGCTATTCAAAATAGACAACAGAGAAGAAAATAAAATCGGTCAGGTGCACCAGAGATCTTCCAGGGTGCATTTCATGTAAACTCCACACCGAAGGTTACGCCGATAACAAAGTAATTTACGCCAGGAAAACAATAGATCTAGAATACAAAAGGCCCCTGAATACAAGTATGATGGGTCCCTGCATCTAAGGTTAGTTTACACTCCACCCTCATTTGGTTTTTTTTTCAGCTAATTCCAACCAACAGTTATCTAAAGGCTGCGTTTGCAGTGACCAACAGTGTTTCGTCAGCGTAGCCCACAGTATTGAGTTTGTTGATTATTCAGGTAGATAGATAGTCTGTAAAAAGGGATTAAGGGCCTAAAAAGATGATGCAGTTGCAATCGAGTTGCACACAATGAATCAACTGCCTTTGTTCGCAGAATGGTCTAATTTAACTAATAACTTCGAATTTCTTCTGCAGCTATCGTTATTGCAAAAACAAGCCATATCCAAAGTCCAGATTTTGCAGAGGTGTACCAGGTAAGATCTCACTGTTTATTTGTATTTGTTAGGCATCTGTGACTAAGGGATCGTCTTAATGAATGTGGACTTTTTTCAGTAGCAATTCTTCCACCGATAATCCAAAGAGGCGAGAATATTGCCGGCACTTATGCTTGAGTTTTCTACGCAAACGGCTGAGGTTTAACTCATTCATGCCCGTACGATTTTCGCGCCAAAACTCGACAATGCCCATTCAAAAATATCAACAAAACCCTCTAATGCCCAGAACAAAATGGCAGATAACACAAGAAAATGCTAGTCTCAAATATCGTAAAACCCTGGAAAAACACTCGCCAATATAGAAAAAAGTTTTAAACAAAAGTTGTAGACAAGATATTTGTCCATCAAATTATCACGCAAAAAAGTTCGTATGTATAAACAGTTCGATAAAAATGTCGATAGAAAATGTTAAAACTGTTTTTTTTTCAATCTACAGTACTTTTTCGTGGTNGCTTATCCATGTTTCAAAGATCCATTTGTTCTCCATACAGATGCATCTGAAGTGGGCTTAGGAGCTGTGCTTTATCAGAAACCGAACAGAGTTTTAAAAGTTATCGCCTATGCGTCTCGTACGTTGAGCCCAGCAGAGAAAAACTATAACTTACATTCTGGAAAACCCGAATTTCTAGCTTTAACTCATTCATGCCCGTACGATTTTCGCGCCAAAACTCGACAATGCCCATTCAAAAATATCAACAAAACCCTCTAATGCCCAGAACAAAATGGCAGATAACACAAGAAAATGCTAGTCTCAAATATCGTAAAACCCTGGAAAAACACTCGCCAATATAGAAAAAAGTTTTAAACAAAAGTTGTAGACAAGATATTTGTCCATCAAATTATCACGCAAAAAAGTTCGTATGTATAAACAGTTCGATAAAAATGTCGATAGAAAATGTTAAACTGTTTTTTTTTCAATCTACAGTACTTTTTCGTGGTATTCTTGAAAGCAGTATGGGCAAAGATGAACACGTTCATTATTGCTGCTTTCCTCTGTGCATTTCATACAAATATATCTTGGTTCTCGCCGTATTCCGTGCGAATAACAATTTCTGCAGCGTCCCTTATGATCTTTCAAAAATTTAGGCCAGTGCCCGGCAATGTCCCCTTGCTGCTGCTGAACAGTTGCTGTTCTTTTCCTTTTCCGTGCATTGACATTGGCTCCACTCATCATCTGTTTTGCAAGTTCCTTGCGAAAGTCTGCCTGGGTTTTTGCCATTTCATTGCCAACAGAGGACCTTCTTCGGTGATTTGGCGATTCCCGAAAAAGAATTAGGCTGTTGGCAATGGCAAGATCAAATAGGAACCAGAAGATGTAAGTCCACCAGCGGCGTGACCTTCGGTACGTCATGTACTGGGTACGTATTTGATCATTATGATCCACAGCATTCATGTTCTTGTTATACCTTTCAACTGGCAAAGGGCAAGGTATGTCTTTCCGACCTCCATTCTTCTGCCTTCTCGAAACATGGCTCATCGGAGAGGCAGGGTCTACGTTTGCAGACAAGATGCGTACAGGTTTTCTCGTCTTTTTCTCTCGCCATGCAACGGCTGTGAGAGCAGTGTTTCCTTTCTGGAAAATTTCTGAACTTCCTTCTTCCTTGCAGATCTTCTTGTTTTTAATTTCATTAGGCAATCCTGCTGCATTGCATTTCACTGTTCCACAGATGTAAACATCCTTGTCGAACCTTTCTTCGACCCCTGCCACTGATGTGAAATAATTGTCGGTGTACCCGTGGTGTCCTTTTCCCTCGATGTTTTCCGTTAACTTTTTGACAACCTTGGCTCCTAAGCCTTTCTCTGCCTGAGCTCCCTCTGGCTTGCCAGTATAAACTGAAAATTCATTGCAAAATTCGTTTGCAGAGTCGGCACGCATCCAAACTTTGATGCCATACTTTGTTGGTTTTGCAGGCATGTACTGCTTTAGGCCTAATCGACCTCTGAATTTTATCATAGCTTCATCTACGGCAAAATCACGATGTGGCTTGTATGCATCTCTACATCGCTGGTTGATTATGTCAATAACTGGCCTTATAAGATATAGTTTGTCATAATCAGCAGAACCCTTTTCTGGCATTTGTGTCTTGTCTGCAACATGCAGGTTTTCTGTGAGCTTCTNAAACTGTTTTTTTTTCAATCTACAGTACTTTTTCGTGGTATTCTTGAAAGCAGTATGGGCAAAGATGAACACGTTCATTATTGCTGCTTTCCTCTGTGCATTTCATACAAATATATCTTGGTTCTCGCCGTATTCCGTGCGAATAACAATTTCTGCAGCGTCCCTTATGATCTTTCAAAAATTTAGGCCAGTGCCCGGCAATGTCCCCTTGCTGCTGCTGAACAGTTGCTGTTCTTTTCCTTTTCCGTGCATTGACATTGGCTCCACTCATCATCTGTTTTGCAAGTTCCTTGCGAAAGTCTGCCTGGGTTTTTGCCATTTCATTGCCAACAGAGGACCTTCTTCGGTGATTTGGCGATTCCCGAAAAAGAATTAGGCTGTTGGCAATGGCAAGATCAAATAGGAACCAGAAGATGTAAGTCCACCAGCGGCGTGACCTTCGGTACGTCATGTACTGGGTACGTATTTGATCATTATGATCCACAGCATTCATGTTCTTGTTATACCTTTCAACTGGCAAAGGGCAAGGTATGTCTTTCCGACCTCCATTCTTCTGCCTTCTCGAAACATGGCTCATCGGAGAGGCAGGGTCTACGTTTGCAGACAAGATGCGTACAGGTTTTCTCGTCTTTTTCTCTCGCCATGCAACGGCTGTGAGAGCAGTGTTTCCTTTCTGGAAAATTTCTGAACTTCCTTCTTCCTTGCAGATCTTCTTGTTTTTAATTTCATTAGGCAATCCTGCTGCATTGCATTTCACTGTTCCACAGATGTAAACATCCTTGTCGAACCTTTCTTCGACCCCTGCCACTGATGTGAAATAATTGTCGGTGTACCCGTGGTGTCCTTTTCCCTCGATGTTTTCCGTTAACTTTTTGACAACCTTGGCTCCTAAGCCTTTCTCTGCCTGAGCTCCCTCTGGCTTGCCAGTATAAACTGAAAATTCATTGCAAAATCGTTTGCAGAGTCGGCACGCATCCAAACTTTGATGCCATACTTTGTTGGTTTTGCAGGCATGTACTGCTTTAGGCCTAATCGACCTCTGAATTTTATCATAGCTTCATCTACGGCAAAATCACGATGTGGCTTGTATGCATCTCTACATCGCTGGTTGATTATGTCAATAACTGGCCTTATAAGATATAGTTTGTCATAATCAGCAGAACCCTTTTCTGGCATTTGTGTCTTGTCTGCAACATGCAGGTTTTCTGTGAGCTTCTTGAAACGGTTCTTTGACATATACTCCGAAACAGGAAAGTTCCCGAAGATCTTGTCGTTGCTCCAGTACATATTGAGGGATGGTAAACTTACAATACTCATATATACTCTGATACCAATGTATAGTTTCATTTCATCGGCGTTTGTAGGCACCCAGTGTCTATCTGGCAACATTGGAGGAGGCCTCTTGAACACAGCGTATTTGTTCGTCTCCGAAGCGATCAAAGCGTAAAGTTCCTGTGGAAAAATTTGGTGGAAAAAGTCAAGTTCCTTGGCTTCTTTCTCCAACAAAACAGTTGGCCCGATATCTTCCGTGAATGGGAGAAAGTCTGTGTTGCTTTTCAAGTGCTTAGTCCATGTCAACTCAGCGTCAACAACCCCTCCAGCTTCGCGATCTGCATTTAGGCCTAAGCCTTCCCCTCCATCATCAACTTCCCCTTCGCTTTCATAATCCGAAAATTCTTCCACCTCAACATCGCTCCCATCTCGCATTTCTTCTTCTAACATCCCTCTAAATCTTCCATAATTTATTTCTTCTTCGGTGAAACCATAAAATTCTTGTTCTTCGTCGTCTGATGATGAGAAATAGTCCGCCATTTCTTGCGAAGCAAAATAGCAACGCAAGAAAATGGCGGACGGAGAATACTCAACGATCAAAAAGTTTGTTGGCGTTTTATTCAAAATTTGAGTACTGCACCCTATTGTGTTCTTTACACGAGGACAAAGCTTTGTTATCGGCCTGTTTTGTTCTATTGTTATTTTTGTCCAATCACTTCTCTTCAAATTGCTAGACAATGGGAACTGAGGTCACTCCCAATGACGACTGTAGTCGCTATTGTCGTAGAACACGTGTTCTGTTGTGACGACCACAGTCGTCATGGGTGTTTGAGCTTTGAAACCCTGTGACGACTACAGTCGCTCTGGGCATGAATGAGTTAACTAAGTGCAGACTGTGACAAAAATAATTTATTGATCGTTCACTCAGGGAAAAGCCAAGTATTTTAGGATGCTAGCAGAAATCAATGAAAACGGACCACCTCTTCAGTTAGCCAGACATTAGGCAATACCAGACTGGAAATTTTGCTATGCGCGGCCTTTTTCTCTGCCGTGCACTTTAAATTTCAGGCGCGGCTAAACAACAAAAGGAAACAGTAGGCATATTGTTTATGTCTCGTTCAATTCCTACCCTGACCATCCCCCCCGGGCAGCCCGGGGGTCAGCAAAAATTGCTTGCACAAATGCGAAGGGGTGGGGGAAATTTTTCTGGCGAATGCCCGGGGGCCGGGCACTGAAAATATGCCATATTCCCAATAACTGTATAATGAAAAGCTCCTGATGTTGTATAATGCCCCGGCGGCCGGGGAAAAATTTACTGTCAAAATGCCCGGGGGCGGGGAATATTTTTGAGCAAATGCCCGGGGGTGTCCCGGGGGGGATGGTCAGGGTAGGAATTGAACGAGACATTAGCAACACAAATACAGCCGTGCAAACAATTTCAACGCAGGAGAGATTCTCTCCGAATTCTGCAAACTTTCCAATCTGGAGGCCATATCTATTAGCATGCCGACTGCATTTCAGAATGAAAGGCACTCGGCACTGGGTTCAAAAACCGCTACTGTTCTTCCTCCACAGTGACCTTGCCCCTTGGCATCTCTTAATGTTGTTTAAGCAGTATCTAATCTNCTTGGCCAAATTTCGGATAAGGGTGTGCCGCGAGCATCTTCAAAATGGTACCGTTGGCTAGACCTTTTTTGTGAAAATGAGACCCTTGGCTAGACTAATTTCTAGACCAAAAGTGCCATAATTTGCCGTTTTCTAGGCACAAATCACCAACATTTCACCTTCTCTAGACCAAAATCGTCAAAATTTGGTGGGGGTTTCCAGACACAAATTAAGAAAATTTGGCCTTTTCTGGACGAAAATTGCCAAAAACTATACCCTTGCCTAGACTGGCCTAGACTAAAATTGCCAAAAAGCATACCCTTGGCTAGACTAGAAGTCCGAAAAAGTATACCCTTGAGCGCGGCACATCCCCAGGTACCTTTACTATGGAAGAACCCCCCGGGGAATTAAGCCTGTTGGGACGTAGAAGTCCCGTCAGACTGAAAAGGGTTAAAGGGCTTTTGCTGCCGTTTCATGTAAATTCTTGCAAAATGAGGTGTATTAAAAAGATTCTTTTCCTGAAGCTATTCTAAAACATTTTTGGAAAATAGCAACATTCTGGTAGATTAACGATCACAGATTTTGTGTATGCTTTTAAATATTCCATTAATCCAACGATTGCTGAGATACAGAGGTCCGATTTTGAGGAGGGGTTCAAAAATGTATTTCACCTAAAGACAAAAACTGTGATGGGAAACCACAGCCTCCTTTGTTAGGATTTTCCTATGCAAATGTTGATATTGGCTTATCTGATGCAATTTTTGTTTATGTTTCGATGGCACATATTCCTTTTAAAGAATTTGAAAAGCTTTCCAGAGTTGATACTTGTTACTGTTATCACAGGCCTTTTTGTTTCATACGAGTGATCACCCTCGCCATAGCAAAATTGCTTGCATGGGTGATTGATTGCCCACATAAAAACATATTTCGCATCAAGACAAGAAAAATGTTGCTGTACAAATCTGGTCGCAATTTAGCAAAATAGTGTCCTTCTCGAGGCCTTTCTACCAATTTTTATTCTGATATGCTGAAAATAATGATGATATCAAAAATTCTCTCTCTGAGATTATGGCCAATTGCCAAAAGTTTCCTTCAAGCAATTCACTTGAAAGATTAATGCAATCAGATTGTTCATACCATCAACGATTTTAAAGATATAGCTGGATTCTGAGCCAAAAGTTTCAGAGGTGTTTAGCCTAAACACAGGAAAGGCCACTGCAAGCTGAAGAAATTCTATTCCAGTCTCCAATTAGAGAGGACTTTTTCATAGAATTTGTGATGTTGGTTAGCTGATATTCATCTTTTACCCCATTCACACTGGCAAGTTAAACCAGCTTAAAATAATACAGGTTATTGAATGCTGCGTTCTAATTGGTCGATCCAACAAATAGAATGCATTTGATTGGTTGAACTTTAACCTGGGCTAGATAAAGCTGGTTTAACTGCTTTAGTGTGAATAAGGTATTTGTTTGCTAAAACCTTTAATTCCCTATTCGTTTCTAAGAGTTTCCCTATTGTCTTGTCCAGCTCAGCCTGCAGGAAATTTGATTGTTGTCTTTTGATCGATTTAGGTTGTTTACCTACTAAGAATTTTCATGAAATCACTTATAACGTTGCAAATAGGTCACTGAGTATAATTTGGGATCTCAGCTAGAGATTAAATCATCAGCCTTCCAAATTGGTTTAGTGTACGATTTTATGTGGCCTGTCAAACATGGTAGTTTTTTGTGTGCACCTGTTATTAGTAGGAGTTATTTTATCATAGTCATTTTATCAGTTTATCTTCAATATTTTCTACTACGTTTAGAGATAATCTGCATGCACATACTTGTAACCTTGTTTTTAACACCCCTAGGCTCCAAACTGGAATGAGAGGTGCCTTTGGAAAGCCACAAGGCACTGTTGCCCGTGTAAAAATTGGACAGCCCATTATGTCTGTGCGATGCAAGGAGAACCACAAGGCTATTGCCATTGAGGCCCTGAGGAGAGCCAAATTCAAGTTCCCTGGTCGCCAAAAGGTAATTGTTATAAATTTTGATGATTTCATTTTTACTGCATATGCCCCATAGCGGAATTGAGGTAGTAACGTCTGCCATATGCGTCCGCCAGGAATATTTTGTGTACGCCACAAGGTAATCCATAGCTTATTGTTCCCCGATAGGATCTAGAGATTTTAGGATTTGCATAAACCGGGCCCTGTCCGCCATATAGATATGGTGTATGCCCCTAGGATTTCATAAACAGCCGGTGTATGCCAAATTAAAGGCCCTGTCCGCCATATAGATATGATGGAAGCCCCCTCGATTCCAGTATGGCATATGCCAGCACAAAAAGGAGGGAAGTTTCCAAGTTGGATGCAATTAAAGTAAGAAGCTTCAAGAATCTGAAAATTTCAAGCTGTTGTCCCATTTTATTTATGCATGATATGTGATAGAAAATGTAGGCTGCAACTTTTCATGCAAAAGGTAAAATGCTTCATGAATTTTGCAGTAAAAACCACGAAAATTTTTATGAAATTTTTTATGACTTCAAATTCTGAAGTTCCGGGACCCTCCTGTGAAATCTATAAGTAGCTTATACCAGCACAAATCCCCTTACCTAGTTACCAATTTGCTTGTCTTGCAAAACGTGAACAGTGGTTGTGTAATTCTGTCTAGTTATTGAGAAATCTTTGACTTCACAGTTCTTTGTGAGTACAGTTTACTTGGAAGTGTTCCAAATGCACAGGTACTTCCCCCAAAACAGGATCAAAATTTACATCAAACACTGATGACTAAGCAACCTTTTGACTCCTGCCATTCAAATCAGGTCTTGTGCTCTGCAGTTTGACCAAATGTTAAACAGCATATTGTGTAGTAAAAGTGGCTGGAATTTGTTGGTCTTTGATTTAGTGACCTTACATGACCCAGGATATCCTTGTTGTTGACAGAGGAATGAGGAAAGGGAATACTTGAAAGGGAATGACCTGAGCCATATGGAGTGGTTCTATATACAGGACAATGAAAAGCCTAAACACGCCATTGTCTATTGTAGCTTTGCTTTCTTTGGGCAGGCCTGGGATTATCAAATACAATAGGCTATTTTAAAACCTACCAGATCTCATCTTTCAACTTAGGCTATAAGAAATACAAGCTTTACAACTAAAACGTTCTTTGGCCCTGTAGCTTTTGGGAGCACCTCATAAATATACAATAGATGCCCAAAGATACAAAAACAAGCTTAACTGCAATTTATACAACATTCAATGTTGTTGAGAGCACTTTTGAGGAACCTTTGTTTTCAAGCCCAGTTCCCTTAAAAAGCTATAAACTACATCAAGATAACAGAAAAGAACGGAAGAGAGGACAGGAGAGGAGAGGAGGCACAGTGTTTTATGTACATTTCATAGTTACTGCATTTGGAATCAGAAAATTTGTTTTCTTGTTTAGTAAACGATTTTGATTGTATTTTTGCATTGCGGAGTGCCAATTGCGGAGTTTGCATCGAAAAATTGTTTTGCTGTTTTTTTAGAATATTTCTAAATCTTAGTGCCCTGAAAGGTTGGTTCTAGCTAATGGAATGGCACATCTTTCTGTCATCGCTTGATGAGTTTGCTAACTATTCTTTCTGTTGTTTTTCAAAAAGCCCCTTAAAAATCTATGTTGCAACCGTTGCTGTTGCTTAAGTCATAGATAGATTTTGCACATTCAAGCTAACATTTCAAGCAATGATTCATTTAAGGATTTCTACATGTATACAGTATTAGCTTTTGGCTAGACGATGACTCAGATTTATTTTGCCCCCACAACAGCCTTGGTTTCGAAACATAATTTCTAAAAACTCCTTTTTGCTGACGGAAGTCCCCTCCATCAAGAAACTTGTTTCAAAATCAAAGTTTTGCATTGCGAAGTTTCTTAATTTTTTGGGATCTGAGAGTTTGGTTAGTTTTAAGAAGATTCTTACAAAGGAATTTGGTGCAAGTCAGTTGCTTAGTTGCGGAAATTGGATGTGCAAACTCTTTATAAAAAACTCAACCCTCAAATCTCTAAAAAAACAAGAAAGGGAAGTAAACATTAAGGTTTTTATGGAACTCTTGATGGAGGGGATTCCCGTGAGCAAAAGGGATTTTTAGAAGCTACGTTTCGAAATCAAGGCTGTTGTGGGGGCAAAATCAATCTGAGTCATCGTCTAGCCAAAGGCTAACACTGTATACATGTAGAAATTCTTAAATCGTAAGAACTGTGAGTACTCAAAATCTGATAATTTCAAGAAACTTTCCATACTGGCTCAAATTCTTAGTTTCTTATCAAAAAGATACGTGCACAAGCTTTTAGAGTCTTTGTTGAAGATAAGAGAGGATTTATAGCTTTAGTAATTATTATTGTTCGTGTTGCGTTATTTTGTATTGCTGCCATACCTCATATGGAGGTAGTGCATTTGCATTTAAATAAATAAATATAGCAATATTTTATGTACGATTTCTAGATTTACCAGTCAAGAAAATGGGGATTCACCAAATGGGACCGTGAAGATTACGTGAAAATGCGTGCTGATGGAAGACTCTACCCAGCTGGCGTTCACGCTAAATATTATCCTGAGCATGGTCCTCTCTCTGCTTGGAAGAGAAGAGTAGTAAGGGGTGAAATCTAAACAGATTTAATAAAATGATGACTACGAGATTCCTGGCTTTAAAATGCTTGTTTTTCTGTCGTTGCTCGTCTTGTCTGTAGAGGTGCATCATATTAGGGTTGCGTGTTTGAAGAAACTTGGATCGGTCTTTAAAACTAAAAGTGTCTTAACCCTATTTTACCCGGGCAACTTTTTTATGTTTTCTCCCGGGGGCATTTTGGCCCCCCCTGTTTATCTCCATAACTATAACTCCTATGATGCTGCAACTTACAAGAACAGTACCTATGTATATTAAAAGGGTAATTACAGAATTTGGTTGTAATTGATCACGTGGTTCGTTGCTAGGCAACCAAAAAGTGGCAAGTGGTCACACATAAGCTTCAGTACTGAAAACAGGAAAGTGCTAATAATTTTGGATTTTAATGATTAAAACTTTGAAAAATAGGTTAGATATAAAGAAAATGTTATAGTCTATCCATCAAAAGCAAATTTTTGAAAAATTATCATTATTCATTATAAATATGACGTCATCAATATGAGTGACGTCATAGACATTATTTTTTGCTGATGTAAGCAAATATGAACAAAATATATATCAAATGAAAGCTCTTTCAAAGATCAATCGATTGGTACCAATTTTGTTACAATTAGATATAAAACAAAGGAATTATTAAGGTTTTTGTGATTTTCTTTGTTACCACTCTCCAAATAAGGATTGTTCTCGTCACGTGACTACATTTATGACAATGAAACATTTAAAATTTGATAGCCAATTAAATTTTAGTAAAAGTCGGTAAGTTTCAGTTTCCTTCCAGCTAAGAAGTTCGATTTCTTGAAAGGAGCAAAGTTTGTATTGTGATTTCTAAGATCCCTACCGATAAGTTGCTCGACATGCAAAACAAAATTCGAAAAGAACGCAGTTTTTATTCTCAGACCGATTGATTGTTGACTGCTGTATTGTAATTCAATCATTTGGATTTGAACCATACAGCCTTGCTGATTTCTTCGCAAAGAATACAAAGCTCCTCTGCGTTATTGCGTAGTAACTAGTCCCAGTCCCCAAAAACGTTAGAGAAAAAGATTTTTGGGAGACTGGGACTGATGATATTATATGAAAAACATGATAATAGTCCAATAAATAGATAATTCATATAATTTTTCAATGATCCATGTTGATTCACAATCTTGTGTTAGTGGTGTATATTTCTGAAAATATGAAATTGTAAATGATCTTAAGCAGTAAGAAGCAGGTCAAATACTTTTCGTGGCTTTTGGGTTTGAAGTTATAATCCAAGCCCTACAGTCAGTGGTCCGGTGTTTATGCCCGGCCGTTGATTACATCCAGAAATTATGATGGTGAATGGTAAATAAAGCGAATATCCAATTACAAAATTTTCAGATATGATATCAAAGCTTCTTTGTTGAGTGCCCATCGACTCAGACATATATCTAAAGCCACATTCTTCTCTATTGAAATGTGAAAATGTCTAATTATTCAATTCAATCCATGTATTTGTTGTAACCAAAAATAGTCAGCCAGCCTCAGCCGCTAAATGTCATGTAGGCATGATCTTCATAGAGACTCGATCATGACTGACTTCCCAATACGACCCTCGAGCCATGACATACTGCCCATGCATGACCACGGAAGACGAGACGGGAAATGCCCACTAGCCCATACTGCACTGTTTCTCCGTGAGTCAAAAAGGATATACTTTTTTTGAAAACTATGCACTTATGCTCAGATAAAATTGGTTTTCAAGTTCGAAACATACCTAGATACAATTAATGACTTCAAACAAAGGCAAGGCTTTTCAAAATTAAGAATGAGTGCGCATAATCTTGAAATAGAAGCTGGAAGATTTGGAAAATATAGGATACCAAAATCTGAAAGGTGCTGCAAATACTGTCAAGGAAAGCAGATTAGGAGATGAGGTGCACTTCGTCATATGTGTCCTCAGTTCCAAGAGAAAATCTTGAAAATAATGTGGCGAAGTTAAAGCCGCTCTTACACGGTCAGATTTTGTCGAATTCGATAAATCGAATCAGTTTTGCTTTGCTTCAGATTTATCGAATCAAATGCAATCTCTTACACGGTCAGATTTAATCGAAGTCCATTCCTGATCACAATTCCCAAAACTGAGCAGAAAATGGACGAGGAGGTTGTTTCAGCTGCAATAATAGTAGCTTTGGTCCTAAAAATGCAAAAATAAAGAAAACTTCGCGCAAAATGGACAAAGGAATGGCTGTTGCAACGCCCAGGCCAGGGGCGTACGCAGCACTTGAGAAGTGAGGGTGTCTGGGGGCGAAGCCTCTAGAAAATTGTTATTGACCACGCCCTTCAGACGCTCGGAAAATGAGGGCTACGCCCTTTTAGTATTATTTTGTTTCGTAAACGTGGCTGCAATGAATACAAAATAGGTAGAACGTTTTGTAAACTTTGCATAGAAATCGATACCCATCATTGCAAATCAATCCAAGGAAGTCTGGGGGCTGCCCCCAGGAAAATTTTCGAGGACGCTCCTTCTACTTTGGCTTAAAACACTTCTAAAATCCCTTGTTTGCCAGTGCTAAATAGAATTTTGACCATTTTGTAACAGATTTTTTATAAATTAGCATCTCACATCATTTTCTTCATTAAAAGAATACACTGCTACATTTCCCAAACGTTGAACTAAGGCTCGTGCTGCAGATTATAACTAATCGATTGTTAAATCCCAAATCACCACGAAAAGTTTTCTCTTTGTCCATTCATGTCGAGTCGTTTGAAAAATTGATCGATGTTTTGTTATCGCTTTCAGTGTTTTCGAGACAGAAAATTTAAAAAAACTCGATTACAGCTCAAGAAGCAGAAGACTGAAATTTTACAAAAATCTTTGAATCTAATTATGAATTTTAGCGAAGATTAAGTCATAAATCTTCAAAGTCAGTCCAGTGAACGATTTATCGTGGTCTGTCAAAAGTGGATAGTTTTTTTTTGGCGCACGCGGTATATCGGGTGTCCTAAATAAAAGGTAACAGGTTTGATCAGGGCTAGCGATGCCAATTTAGCTCCAATCAATTCGCAATAACTTTTAAGTTAATCCTGAAAAGCTAACTTGAACATAGGTGCCATGTTCTTCCAAAGTTGAATATTATTCTTTAAAGTTCAAATTTGACTCCACCTCCAAACCAGAGCCTTTTGGCATCTCAGGCATCTATAGTGAGATGTGATGTCCATTATTCGACAGGGGACATCAAAGAGAAAAATTTGTCTTTTTTGCAAAAGGGGCCCTTTTTCAGCGAAAATGGGGGCCCTTTTTGCTATATTTTGATGGAGGCCCACCGTCACAGGAATTGTTGCTGTAATTTGAATTAATTTTGGAAGTTGGGGTACAGGCTCTTCAAATCACTTTCCCGAGATTGTTTCGAGAGTAGTGGCAAATAGGGATGGGATTCCTCTAGCCAGCGTTGTGGCCAAGCTAAGATAACTGGGGGTATTGAAATGAGAGGGTTTGGGGGCGAAGCCACCAGGAAAATATGTCTTCTTGTTTGTCTCAGAACGCCTCTCCCAATATCGTTCCAGCATTCTTTGAAACCTAAAACCCCCCTAAAACCTTCTAACCGTACGAAGCCTTTACCCAACCATCGACTCCTTGCTGTTCAAGATCTCAAGGACCATCTCTTGACAGATCTGCCTACCCCCCCCCTTAGCTACCAATTTTATTGCGTTTTGAGTGAATCTCAAGGATCATCTTTTTGAAAAGTGGGGGGTCCGGACCCCCCCTCTCCCCTTGGGTACGCCACTGGCCCAGGCCATGTTATCTTGAAAGGGTGCTTTCAACGAGGAACTTGGCTACAACAAGGATTGTTGAAATCATTGAAACAGATTTCCCTTTCAAAGCATTACAATGCGGAACCATGACGTAAGAGGCTAGCCTGCGTCACAGACCATAAACAAAGAAAGTTATGACTTCCTCTGTTTATGGTCTGTGACGCAGGCTAGACTCAGGCTAGTCCGATTCTCATTTCACTTTTCATTTCATATATTCATCAACCATAATAGGTTCTAGTAATCTAAAGTACATACATATAATACATGAAACATATACTGCTATGTATTTGAGATTACAATAAATAAAGTGAAATAATTTTGAAACGTAACATAAAATATTAATGATATTCTAAAAGATGTTATTTTCTAGTACTTTCAAACCTTTTTCTCTCGGATTCATATATGAATTTTGCGAAATGTCTTAATTCATTTTCCTCTTTATCATTCTCTAAGATATTACTAAGTATTTCTATTTTTTCTTCAATATGTAAGCTAGTTGTGTTATATATACCCATTAAATTGAATGATAAAGTTCTCTCTTGTTGATTATGAGTACAGTCAAATATGAAGTGCATTTCGTCATCTATCAAATTTAAAGATTGTTCACAGAAATCACATATACGATTATTGGTATCATATTCATATATTCATATTCATTTAAAAAGATTGCTACATAGTACAAGAGCATCATCTCATTTATTTACGATACAACGATAAAAAGGGAAAAAGAAAAAAGATCATACTAGTGCTAACAACTTAAGACTGTTCATGTAATACGAAAGCATTTTTAAGGAAAGTGGCAATCTCTTTCATCAGGACAAAGTTTTCATTTGACATCATAAATATAAATTTCTCGCGTGGTGCTAAATTCTCAAAATTAGGGACCTGTTCCCGAAAAAGTAACAAAAGTTTGTCCCGAGGCTCGTTATATGCATTGCATGTTAATAAAAAATGTTCTTCGTTCTCAATGCAATTCAGATTGCATCGCCGACAGATCCTATCCTTCTCTGGTACACCTTTATGTCTACCAACTTCTATTTCTAGCGAATGATCGCTGCAGCGAAATTTGGCTAAGGTGCGGCGAGCATTTCTATCTTGCATTTGCAAGTACGGTTCTGGATGGAAACGGGTTTTGTATAAACTGTAAGAACGAAGTTTGTTACCTCCTTTGTTGCTACTTCCATTGATGGACAAAATCTTACTTTTCCAATATTGCTCAAATTTACTCGAAATGAGTTTGNCATCTTTACAAGGATTTTTGTTAAAAAGTATATTTAGATCAAAATGGAGCTCATCAATTAAGGTTCTTATGTTTCTGTACCAAGGAGTGTTGTTACTTCTGTTTTCAAGAAGTGAGTCTTTGATAAGGTCATTTTTATTTTGTTCCAAGTAATCATAAAATTTTAATGCATTAATTTGCATATCTGTCTTTAGCTTTCTCAGACCTAATTCTCCTAGGATTGCCGCATTGATGGATTTGCGATGCACTCCTAAAATGTGTTTCCCAAACATTGTTTGAACTCTCTCTATTTTGTTGTCATTCTTGGATTGATGTCCCCAGATCTCTGATCCATACAGAAGTATCGGTTTTATTGTTGTTTCAAAAACTTGTAGCATAGTAGTTATTGACACATAATTAACTGTCAACAATTTATATATACTGTATAACGCTCTTTTTCCTTTATTTGCAAGGTCATTCATTGTTTCATTGAAATTTCCATTGCAATCTAGTAGTAAGAATCCTAAATATTTATGATTTTTTTAAATTTCAATTTCATTATCATTGATAAAGAATTTATCTCTCTTGTAAACTTTTCCAGTTTTATTAAATATAATTATTTTGGTTTTATCTGTGTTTCTTTTCATGTGCCATTCTGTACAGTATCTTTGTAGAATTTCAATGTTTTTCTTTAATCCTGTTCTAGATTTAGAAAAATCGAATTCGACAATCTGACCCTGGCATATTAAAAAAATGACGTAATGTCTATTTTTGTTAGCCAATAGGGAATTTGTTAGCTGGGTAGGGGAATTCCCTCAGACAACGAAACGCTACGCTATCTTACACTTGCAGTGACAAACTTTTTAGAGAGAAATGGTACAAGTAGAGTTTTCAGAGTGTTTTATTTGCAGCCATTTCGCGAGTATAAAGAAGAGTTTGCTGTAAAGTTGAGAGGACTGAAGCTGAAGACTCGAAGACTACACTCAGAGCGGGCCTATTTTGGTCGGTAGGCCCACTTCACTTGTTGATTTCACGAACTAAATATTATGGCGATATGTACCATGTTTGATGGACGAAACGGCTTCATCTCTGTTGGTGGCGCGGAATTGATCTGCAGCGACAAGACCTGCGGAAGTTATGGAAAGGCCGAGTTTGGATGCGAAAGATGTTGTCCATTAACGCCAGGTTGGTTTGCTTGTCATTTTGAGCATTTTCGTGTCGATAATTTTGTGATCATTTGTCTTTCAAAGAGAACTTTGGTGCTGATTTTTTGCTAGTGATGTTTGATTACAGTTAATGCCTTCTTGAACGAAATACCAAGGATGGTGGAGAATTGTGGCCTGTGTAAATACTAGAAATGCCCTTCATGTCTCGTGTCACTTATAAGTATGACGTCATTTCGGATCGATGGTGATGTTTTGAGGATGACCACAGAACCAAGACAGACAAAACATCTGTGGAACACTGGTGTAAAACTATTTCTAATTAATCTTGAGGCCCTTCCATGGGGGTCAAACTTCTTTTTTCCCCCCAGTTATATTTCCATTTGTTCCCTTTGTTCCTGTTAGATGGATTGGAGAATCCAACAACTCAATTATTTTTCATGTTCCCTTGTTTCCAAACTATTTTCATTGATGTTCCCTTATCCCCAGGTTAAAATTGTCAAGTATACCTTGTTCCCAAAACCGCCTGGGCTGATCAAAAGAAGGCAACTTTTCTAAAGCCGGTTGTCAAAAGGCGTATTTTGTGCATTTTTTACGTTTTGGAGTTTATATTTTACGCCGTTTTTTTCTAAAGCCGGGCATCATTTGGAGGGGAAAATTCTAGAGCCGGGTCAAAAAATTATTTCTTGGAATGCACACCCCCGTACTAATGAAAGTCAAGTACCCCTCCCCCCAGGGCTGCAACCTTCAATTCTTCATGCACACCCCAGCGCAACCCCACTCCCCACCAACCCATGCAGCCTGTGAACTTAGACATGGGCAAAGCCTGTCCACAAGCTTAAATGTATTAAGTCAGTGCTGTAATATTTCCAGAATGTAGGATTAAAAAGAAAAGAAACACTGGGCTTTCAGTGCTCAATGTTTTTTGTCCAACTCAATATGAAGTGTGCAAAAAATCTAACTGATTAGAACAGCAAAATCTTGCAACATCAATACAGTAAGTACATCCAACAACAATAGAATTTGTGCTTGTGCATGTGTGTTTCAATGCTTTGGGATCACAGAAGTAGCTGAATCACTTACGTACCCAGTCTGCAGAGTATGACACTTTTCAATGAGATCTCCTGTGTGCACAACCAAGTTTCTGTTGTTCTTTATTGTCTGTTTTGAATAGCCTGTTGAATGTATCCAGTGTGTAAGTGCCATACTCTGTACAGCTGCGTATAACTTACGAGAAACTTTCACCCAGGACCGAAAGTTTCTTAAAATTCTCATTATTTGAGTCCTCAAAGTTTGGATTTCCAAGGAGTTTCATTAAATTCTTGATTTTACATCCCGTGCCATCATGAGCATTTCACAACAGAGTTCTATGAAGCCATGCCACTGTCTATAAATTATTAAAGTATGTACCTTCTGAGCAATAAAATGCAAATAACAAATAAAAATGAAAGTAAAAATTTGCTTCGGATTTTCTTGATAGAACTCAAATATTTCCTAAAAAACTAAGTAAACAATTACAGAAAATGGAATGTGACAATAAGTGGCATGTACCCTTCGTTTGTTCTATTTCTTAAGAGTATATTGCTATATATCTCCATTGAAAAAGTTACACTATAAAATTGGTTCCTGATTCATTAAAGCTTCTTCTTCATGAAAGTTCACAACAGTTTCAGAAACGCGTAATAAGGAGTCACTAAAATTAGAATGTTCTACAGATAGTTTTACTGAAATCTGTTCATTGTTTTGTGTTCTGAGAGTTAAGTTTGTTGTAAAATGTTCCTCATAAAAAAACATGTAAACCACAACACTGCTGCAATGCAATCTTGTTAAAAATGTTTCTAATGAAAGTTTTCCTATCTTTACAGCACCAACGACAGGACCATCGGTCCTTGCAAGCATATCGAAGCAAGCTGATTTGTCCCAAATTGGTCTGAGCATCCTATTTTCAATTATTGGGATTGGATCATTGATGTTGCTGGCTGTAGGGCTCAAATATGCATTCAAGCGTAAGCACTTCACATTTTTATCTTTATAGTTTAAAGGACAGTGTCACATTGGTTAACCTGAAACAAAGACAACTTTTGTTCTCATATCTTTTTTATTGCCATAGAAATTCAGCCTCGTTCTGGCATCTATTCATAAGCGCTGTTTTTTTCTTCTGTTTTGCTTTCTTTCCGCCAGTTACATGCGTGACATGTCCTTTTTACTTTCAACAACAGTTGGCCAGTTGCCCATATGCATCTGTTAGCTTGCCCTACCTTGAATTTTTATGATGTTAGTGAAAATTTATTAAGTTTGCCTCTGCGCACTGGTGGTGCTCACTACGCCACTGCCACTGACTCAAACCTTATCAGCAAAATGAAACAGAAACCTTAACAGTGAAATGAAAAAGGGAGCATTTTTTGGACATTTGTGAGAGACTTTTTTCCAAGGGGTTGTTAAAACAAGTAGGGGAAATTATTGAAATAATACAGCAGAAGTTGACCTTGTATGTATGTATGTAAAATTTTTCCATACAAATTAAAATTAAAAATGTAATATAAAATTTAGGAAAAGAAATAGTAATCTAATTACATGTGTACAATGTAAGATAACTATAACAAGTTAAAAATCTAATCTAGAAACACCCCTAGTTAAAATGGCAGGGATAGCATTAAAAGGGCAGTGCAACCTTGTTTCCATAATGGTCCCTCCAGAGGTGTTATTGAACGAAAAGTTTTCATGAAAAAAAAGAAAGGTGTAACAATATATATTTTGTATCAAAGGTAGAAAGTAATGGTGCAAACTTGTTGCGTTTACAGTTCTGGAATTTCTTTTCTTGATTTTGGAGGTCTTTAAAGAATTTATCCTTGATCTTATGTTTGAAACTGTTAACGCTCAGCTGACTTTAGGTTAGAGTGTAGATTGTTCCAGATTTTAGGTCCTGGTTAGGAGAGACCATTTTGCCCCTTGTTACTCTTTCTAAAAGATTGGTTTAATTTGTTTTTTTATCTTCTAGTATATATAGCGTAGTTTTTATGATTTTCCATGCATATCTTGGAGGTAGAATCTTGGAGATGACTGGTTGCAAGATGTAAATTTCCTTACAATATTCCTTACAATAAGATTGGTCCCAAATGCAGTGGGAATATGATACTGTGTTTTTCTCATTAGGATGGAAGTCGAAGAGACTGAGGTGTGCACGGAATGCTGAAAATGGTGAGAGTGTTGAAATGTTAGATCAAGGTCCTTCCCCATCTTCAGTTCAACCTGTCACCCTTCCTGGAAATTTCCCTTCTTTGGAACCAGACGTTCCTGCCAGTGTTGACATGCCTGAGGAAGACCGTGAGAAACTGCTGGCACCATGTACAAGTGTCACCTGCATTCCGACACAGGAAGAAGATGAACAAAAACCCCTGAAACAGACAAAGAAGGACTATGCGCCAGAGGGGCAACGCTTAGTTGAGAGAGACAATGAGAGTGAGGATGGGTTATGACAAACCCAAAGATTTTTAGGGGCTGCAATTCAATTATTGTAGATTTGTAGATACAGATGTTACATTTGTACGTAGCCAGAAAATATTGTCTGGGGAGGGGGTATTTTCACCTATCATCTGATGGGGATGTGCCATTTTGCCCGAAAATTGGTAACCCATACTTCTGCAATTTTTCATAAATCTTAGGGTCGTAATTCTGTATATTTCAAGAAAATCTGAGCCATAATTCTGTAGATTGTGAAACAGTTCCTGTCATTTCTATATTTTTGCAGATTTTGCTCCAGAACAGGACCCATAATTCTGCAAAATATCTGAAAATGATACCCACAATTTTGCAGCTTTTCAAAAAAGTACCCCTAAAAATGACATGCCCCAACTTAAGATATACCCCCGTGAGCATATTGTAGATTTTAAGGTCCCCAAGGAAACGTTCCTATTTTCATAAAAGGTTTTGAATGATATGCCCCCATCATTGAAACAACGGAATCCTCCACTCATCAAAACAGCGTCCACAAAGATTTTATAAGTCGAAGAAAATTAAGTTGAAAAATGTCAGGGATTACATGACAAAAAACATTTTTTAGTAACATCTCGTGATATTTTTGGGATTCAATTTGCCCCATGATTGAACCAATATTTACCGTTGAAAATTACCCAAAATAAGCATAAACATAACCCTCTACAGTATATCAGGATTTTGAGGGGTTAGCTTGCAAATCGAATGGCATCTGAACTGAATAGAACAGTGTTTTCAGTGGAACACACATTTTTGTTTTTAATATAAGAAGATGATTTACATTCTGGAAACTAAATTCTTTATTTGTCCAAATTTGGGATGTTATTGAGACATTTTTATGGCATTCCAAAGCCAACTTGCAGAACGTTTGGAGAATCTTGACTTCGCTAGTCCCGACATGTTTCTGCTCCTGGGCATTTATGCGGTACAAAGATCTCCATACCTTTAAAGGCTCTTGTTCAACCAGCAGCCTTTGCACGTAGATTTCTATTGAGGCAGCCATTTTCATAGACCACAAAAATGTTCATTTTCATAAAACAGAGCACGCAAAGCAACATGGTTGGATAAGAGCCTTCAAGGAACTCTTGAAGTTATAAGTTCGAGAATCACTAAGAAACATTAGATTTTCATTGGGAATGTGTAACACACACACGGCCGGTCAACGGCCAAAGATCTTGTCACAGTTCGTCAAAACCTTGAGGGTGGTAAAGGGTATTTCGTGAAACGTGATCGGCTATATTTTGTTCTTGTGAAACGTGAAAGAGGGTGGTAAAGGGTATTTCGTGAAACGTGATCGGCTATATTTTTTCTCGTGAAACGTGGAAGGCCAGTATTTATTTACGTGAAACGTGAAAAGCAAAATTGTTTTCCCCGTGATTCGTGATCCTGACCCCCCC
>REGM01000120.1:788567-817149 GCA_004194415.1 Aurelia aurita
CAATTATCATTAAACGAAAAATGGACATCGAAAAAGCCTTTACTACCAACCTATAGACGAACGTGTGCTTTGAGGTCTGCAGGGCACCACTCAGTTTTGCAGGGCAAAAACAATTTCACCCCTCCAAGCATATGGGTCTAGTTACGCCCCTGTTTGGGACATACATCGTCCAGGGGTGGCGCCAGGAATCGTCCGACGGAGGGGCTAGAACTTCCGACAGGGGGGCTAAAATGGCGAAAAATGCTGTTTTCGTACGTCAATTTACCAAATTTCCTCCGACGATAACCCAAAATTTCCTCCGACGGGGGGGCTAGATGCTTCCGACGGGGGGGCTGTAGCCCCCCCTAGCCCTCCCCTGGCGCCACCCCTGACATCGTCACTGACTACTTGATTCAAACTTTTCTGCCAAAATGAAGAAAATTATAAAGGAAATGTATCATAAAAAAAGACCGGTTTTGGGACAAATGTGATGCACATTTTTTTAGCAAACTGCCGGTTTTCGGACAGAGGTAGGACATTCTCCCCAGTGTGACATGCCCGCCCGCCGAAGCGCCAGATGCATCGCACCGCAACGGATAATCGGAACTTTTCAAAGAGTGTCAAAGCGGAACTACATCCAGATCGAGGCTAGCTAAGGGCGTTCTTTGAACTTTGAAGACAAGATGATCCCCAAGATGGATGCATGGTGTCAACTTTGGCTTGAATGAGCATCCAAAGATTAAGAAAGAGACGTTGAAAATTGGAGAAGACCTCCTCGTGATCATGCAGCCAAATCCAGCACGCGTTTGTGAGGGCAAGCATTAAGAAGAGAAGATTTTGTAAGTATGATGAATAAGGTTTGAAATTTCAGAGATGCAAACATGATGCAGACAGATGGGACTAAAATGTTCCAATATGTCACTTTGCTTACTGAATTAACCCAGTTTTCTACTAGGTAGTGACATTATATGTTAATTATTTTCATTGTGTAGCCGATATAATATAATAGAGCAATATTATATGCAATATCAATGCATGCATTATTGTAAGTTGTCAAACAAAGTGGTCCTTGTCAGAAATTTCCACTGCACTGAATACTTTATTTTTGACGATGATCAGTGGCGGGGTGGCAGGGGGGCTTGGGGGGCCATGGCCCCCCTGAATGTAGGCGCCGGTAACGGTAAGGGGGCGCAAAAATTGTTGTTTGTATCTAATTGGCTGAGAACATCTAAATTGATATTACAACACACGATAACATTTTAAGTAACAACTCGCTAAACAATGTGATAGAATTATTGGAGAAAATATCACATCAACAGTACTGAAGAAAATCAAAACCTGCCGATCTTTGGCAATAAGAGCAGATACGACACCAGATGTCGGCCATAGGAACAATTAAGCCAGTAACGTAGCCAGGAGGCAAGAAGGGGCGGCTGCCCCTCCCCCCCAATCATTGCCAAAGATGGGTCTTGTGATTCATTGAAATCAGTTGAGAAACTCAGGAGAGGGGGGGGGGGTNGCAAAAATTGTTGTTTGTATCTAATTGGCTGAGAACATCTAAATTGATATTACAACACACGATAACATTTTAAGTAACAACTCGCTAAACAATGTGATAGAATTATTGGAGAAAATATCACATCAACAGTACTGAAGAAAATCAAAACCTGCCGATCTTTGGCAATAAGAGCAGATACGACACCAGATGTCGGCCATAGGAACAATTAAGCCAGTAACGTAGCCAGGAGGCAAGAAGGGGCGGCTGCCCCTCCCCCCCAATCATTGCCAAAGATGGGTCTTGTGATTCATTGAAATCAGTTGAGAAACTCAGGAGAGGGGGGGGGGGTAAAGCTATAGTCTTCTCCAGCACTTGTCGTAAGGTTGTTTGTAAATGTCACAGAGAAAAAGAGAATTGCTATAAGCAGTAACAGGAGAGGACCCAAAAAATTCTTTAACTACTTGATGACACGATTTAAGGCAACGAAGGATTGCCAAAACGTTTCTGCTCTCTTCGCTCGCAGTTCCATATATACATTTTCCTGGTGTATCATCTTAGTGCCGTTTCCTTTATCTCGCAAGTTTATATGTCCAAGTATGCAGCTTTATTAGAATTAATAAACCAACATAGGCACCCATTTGCATGTCAGAAAGTGTCTGCAAATTTCGCTCACACTTCTATATGTATACAGTTCGGGTGTGGCAACGGAGTGCCCATATTCTGTCACTTGTCTCCAAATTTCTGTAATTTCTCATGTATTCAGCATTAGAAGAATCTATGAACCCGACTGATGCGGTATGCCTCCCTTATTCTTTTATCGCCGGAACTTTCTTTTGAGAAATACATCTAAACTCAGTTTGCTTCTCAAAAAGAATTTCTGCTCGCTTCGCTCACATTCTCGTCGTGTTTCAAATGATCAGTAAACTACACTCTTCGGTTGCATAGAGAATTACATGCTGTCTCTAGAAATTTGCTCAGAGTTTTGAAACGAATTAAAATTCGAATCTTTTTTAAACCATGTCATAGACGTCATACTGCCTACCATTCTTCTTGGGCCCTCGATGGCTCAGCTGCCTTCCTCTGAAAAGTTTTCTAACCCATCTGTCACGTGAAATGAATATTTTCCTGTTAACAATGAAATGAGAGTTTTTTTTAAACAGCAATGAAAGTTTCCATGAAGCCTGAATGATCTTTCATTTTTCGAGACAAATTCTTGTTTTTCCTGAAAGTTTGTGCAAATGAACATTAGAACAGTAACTTCCTAAATTTTTGTCAGTAAGTTCGTTGAATTTGGTCCGTTGAATTTGGAATTTGGCCAGAGTTTAATGCTGGATGACCCGTTCTAAAAGAAGGACTTTTCCGGCAATCTAAAGGGCGTGGCCCCAAAAATTTCCCTGGGGCAAGCCCCCCAGACCCCCATTTTTGCTCGCTCCGCTCGCATTTTGCCCCCCTCCCCAACGAATTTTGATGAACTGTGCAATGACATCATGACAAAATTTAAGTTGCAAGGTGTAACCTTTGAGAAGCTTGAATATATTTGGCAGATTCAGATCATATTACAAATAGCAGACGGGGAATATTTAATGAGAATTTAGGGATTTCCACGAGAAAGGAGCGTTCTCAATGCTGCAATGCTAGGACATGAATGATTTAAGTTCTGTACTTAATCTAGCTCACAAACTTGTGTAATATTTCAAAAGACACACATTGCATACGAGGGGCGCCAAAATTGATTTGGCCACCCCAGGGAAACCATAGCCACCCCGCCACTGATAATGATGAGAATGATTATTGCTATAATGCATTCAGTTGAAAAAGATATTATGTTGTTTCACTAAGTGGCTCTCTCTGCACACTCCTTTTGTATGCAAAATGTGTCCTCTGCAAGACCTTCTGCACGTGTCATGCCCTTGCCCGGGAGATGGGTCCCGGGGGATGGGTCCCCGGGGATGGTCGGGTGGTCGGGTGATTCTGTTAGAATTCAGCAACTTTACGGAGACGTTGCCCCAGGTCCCAAGATATTGATGTTGCTGCAGGATGGTTTGTTAAAAGAATAATAAAATAAACAAATGATAAACGGGGACTTTACATGACCAAGGGCCCCATACATATGCATGGGACAAGTCTTATGCTCTGTTTGGAATTCCCCGACCATTCCCGGGGACCCATCCCCCGGGCAAGGGCATGACGCGTACATTATGTTTTTAAACATAAAACATGTTTTACTGTCATTTTTATGCTGCAAAAGATCCCTGACATTAAATATTTTGGACTACAAAAAACTTTGGGGCATTAAAATTGTCAGACATTTGAAATGGCCAAAAATATTAACGTTCAAAATTTTTTGCATTTAACTTATGCTAGTTTGACTGTAAAATTTTTAAAATCCTTCATTTTTCTTTGCCCAGTAACTTCCCATACAAAGATCCTCTGACAGAATGGCTACAATGCTGCATAACAGATTGGTAGATGCATGCGTCGTGGTGGGGATGGACGATCAAACAGGACTGCTGCCTCAGAGGTCTGGTGGCAGTGATTACGGTGATATTAATGTCTCTAATGTACTTGGACCATTTCAAATCAACGTTCTTGGTGTCTTTACTGGTACAATGGCATTTTTTCCATGTCATCATACAGAGCGAATTTCAGGTAAATTTTGGTGCTAATCCTAATGTAAGGGTTGAACCTCAACAAACTGACCATATTTTTTTATATCAATGAATAATTACCAAAACTACAACAACAACAGTTATGTTAATACAATTTATATTTTTACGAGAAACTACAGTTATAACACAAAATGTATTAACCATACAATTACAATGCAATACGAGACGATTTACAGGACGATACCACAGAAGGTGTGATCATGCACATCTCTCCTGCAACCAACAAACAAAATGAAAGAACAGTCAACAACACAACATTGACCAACAAACGAGAAGCAGATACCGTTTTTATTCCAATTAGCACCCAAGGCACCTAACTTATAAGATAAGTCCCCTATGTATGGGATATTTAGGAACCGCCAGAGGCGCCTGGCCTGACTCTTTCCACAAACTAAACGATTTTCCATAACTGTTACCTTTTCCATGCCTGTAGGAAGCGGGTGCTTGGGGGGGGCGTGGCTCACAAAGTTATATTAGATGTATTGTTCTCTATTTTGTCAAGAACAAAAGCCACCCAATCAACAGCTGCTTGTTACGGCCCTGAACCTTACATAGCGAAAGCTAAGAATACGTGTGAAAAGTTGTATTCAGATTAAATGTTTGGTGCTGAGCCCGAATTTGGAGCCAAAAATTTGATGGGTATCTCTGACCATTTAGATCATTTAGGTGTGTTCTACAGTAAAAACCGTTTAGCTAACTTTTAATAGTCAATTCTGTTCTGTCAATTTCGCAAAATGTTCTGGCACTTCGCGTTCCAGATCGTTGGAAACTGCCCATCCAATGAAAATTTTAAGATTTAATGAAAGTTGGACGTTGAGCAGTCATTGCATGCAAACATCTACTCCAACGCTTTCCCTTAAACTGAACTGTTCTATAGCGATTTCTGATGCTTCAAGCACGTTTTCAACATTAATGCGTTCCTTGGTAAAACGCTTCTCATTCTTAGAAAAGGGACCCTTTCTGATGAAAAAGGGGCCACGGGCCGATAGGCTGGTGGGCCAGTCCGCCACTTGGGAGCATACCATAAATTGAAGTGAATTAGACCGCGAAAATATCGAGCAAAACTTAACGCGACCTAACTTGATTTCATTTCCCAAAATCGCGTTATTTTCACGAAGCGCTAATTTCCTATAATGAAGTATTTGAGGTAACCGAGGCCATTTTGTTTATACAGGTGAACCATTTTATCCAGACACAAGTGTCATATGTCCCATGGCTTCTGACGTAGCAACAGGTGCCTCGAGAAAAATGCGCAGATCAATGTCATTTGCACCAACCGCGATGCCGTTTTCTTCAGAAGTCGTTCACAGTCTACCCCCGTTTTTCTTTCCCGATGGAGGAATGGTTTATCATCGACCAACAAAGCCCTACATGCATTACGTTGTATTGACAAATTTGGACGGGGGTCGGACTTATGGCTGTGGATTGATAATCACCCGAAAGTTTGGTATTTTAGAGAAAGATCAATTATCAGGTGGATATGAACTTGATCTTGAAGTGGAGAATAAGGATAAGGACCATCTTTACGTCCCTTTTTGTGTTTGTTTGATCTCCAAATGGCCGTACTTCAATACGATGAAAGATATGCTATCGTCATTGCTTGTAACGCTGAAAACGTCAGGAGATCCATGGTCTAATATCATGAAATTCGCTTCCAACGTCGCTTCAATTCTCGTCCCGCCACCTGGTGACTTATCCATCGAGATTAAACTGTTCGGCAATGATGTCATCGTTCCTTCGGCTGATGAGCTCGATGGTTCTGTTATGGATCTCGATTTACATCTTCCCATGCTAATGCTTTCTGTTGATGACATATTGAAGGTCATTGCGTGTATCTTAGCTGAACAGCGCCTGATATTCATCTGTTCAAGTCAGGCCCTTATTCCCCTTGTTATCGAATGCTTCTTTACTTTCGTGGAACCCTTTAAGTGGAGAAGAACATATGTACCCATATTGCCACACAGGCTAGCCGACTTGATAGAAGCCCCAGGCCCGTTTATCATGGGTTGTCATGGTCGCCTTCGCAGCCACATCAAACAAGTGATCCGCATGGAAGAGATACCCAGTATTGTTGTCGTAGATTTAGACAAAGGCAGCGTTGAAGTCAGTCCGAATGAGAAGATCGAGCAACTGCCAAATTACGTCACACAAGCACTTGTGGTTAGATTGCGGTTATCCAAATATCATTATGATTTGGATCTCATGAAGACCCCTACATTCTATGACGTCATCGAAGCGAAACGTCATCGAGAAGCCTTTATCCATGAGTTCAGAAAGAGCATCAAAGCTGCCTGCCTCGATATGATGGTGAGCCTATTTGCTGATGTATTGTTGTTCATGAGAGTAGGAGAGAGGCTGTTTGATAAGGACGGATACATACAGTCGAAATTTGACGAAGATCAAGCATTTTTCGAAGAAGTTTGTGCGTCAGATGCGTTCGACCGATTTGTTGATGACCGTCTTGAGAACCCAAGTAAACGAGACACATTTGCTGTCCTTGCGGAACAGGTAAACGTCTCCAGTAATTCCATGACAAGGAAACGAAGCACATCGAACATGACACGCGTTGTACACAGAACATCGTCTAGCTACCGACTTGCAGTAAACAACCCTAAAGCTGTCTTCAAACAGCCGCCATTGCTCGATGAGGGACTCCACACAGGTAAATACTACGAGGGCTGCATTGATAAACTCACAGAAGAGATCGAAAGCCGCAAGAACAGGAACATCGCTCTCAAGGCCTCGTATCTGTATTTGCGCGGAATGCTGTATTTAGCTAGCAATCAACCAATCAGAGGTCTTGATGATTTCCATGCATTGTATTCAGCCAATCAGGAGCTGTTTCCGACAGATTATGTAAAAGATGTTATTGCTAATCTTGACCAACGCACCGAGGAGTTACTTGAGCAGCAAGACTTCTACAAAAGAGCTGCGATCTTCAGAATCTTTAAAAAGAAAACGGAGGAGCAAACCACAGGCCGCCCAACCCGCAAATTGCCTAACTCACCATTGGAACACTCGGAGTTCGAAAAGAGAGTCAAAGCATTGCAAATTGCCATCAGTGATGAGGCTGCAGAGAGGCTTTATGCTACGCTAACACACAAAAGAAATCCCATAATCACTCCAGAGCAGTTCGCCCTCCTGTACAATACTTTCACGAAGATGGAACGAGAAATAGAATTGGTTGATCTGCCGGGGGTCACGCTAGAAGATTACGAGAATCGTGTTCTGTGCTCTCCACTTATCAACACAACAAGAGGCATGGGCCGATTGATCGTAACCACGCACCAGTTGTTCTTCGTTGGTGATGGATTACGGGAAAGTTTTCTCATATCGAGGCTGCGTGACATCAAGGAGATAATTAAATACCAGCACTATGTGGTGTTCCCCCCTGGCGTTCCTGCACTGCGAATTGTCAGTATTGGTAAGGTTTATCTATCAATTTGGGACTCATGGGTAAACGTTTTTTTCTTAGGGTGTGTTTGATTGGTACCAATTCTGAAAACGGTAGACTTGGTAAACTCAGAATTTGTATTTGATAGACTCCGAAATTCTCAAAGCGGTAGGTTTGGAAGGCCTTCTGAACCTTCTGCTCCTAAAAGCAGAAGGTTTGGCAGACTTTGGAGAGATCCTCGTTTTCATTAGCAAACCTTGGTGGTGAATCCGAAACCTACCATTTCGAGATGTTTGTGTTTGATTGGGAAATATATTTCTGTCTCTGCGAAGTCTACTGGTTTCAGAATTTGGTGGGTTTGGAAGTACCAATCAAACACACCCTTAGTAACTTTTGATAAATCTTTAACACGAAGAATGAAAGGGTTTGTCTCTAATAAGAAGAAAAATACCAACATTTGGCGAATATAGCTATAGTGTATAGAGGATAATTCCACTTTGAAGTGTTCGAGTTGCGTTCTAAACTGGTTGTTATTTTGTTCTTCCGGGAAGCAGACAATGAAATTAGGGCGTGAAAAACCTTGAGTTTTACTAAATACGGTGTTTTTAGCCAGAATCAATCATTTGCGATTTTATCTGAAAGACCGAGTCCTACACGACAACACATGCATCAAGACAGAAAAAAACCAGTTAAATAGTAGTGCGGCATTTGAGTTCAATTTGATAATCATTCGTCGTGATTCCATTCAGAGTATGCTTCAAAACCAGGTGGCTTCTAAATGTAATATCGTCACAGATTCAAAGCCATTTGCAATATGTCTAAAATCAATTTGGTCCTCGACGCACATACACAAAAAGAAAATTTGAAGATCGGCAACATGATCAAATTTGGCGACTTTCCAAAAAGTCCAAGTTTTTTCACTCACCTGGTATGAAAAGAGATTAACGGATTCTACGCCGATAATTTATCATTTGTTTCTTTTCCAGACCCAAACACTTATCCGTTTTTCGCATGCCTCAAAGAAGATCGAGAGCTCTGGGTTACAATTCTCAACGAAATGGCCGGAGGGCATGATTTGGCGCATTCAAGAAAAGACCCAAAGATCATATACCAAGCCGCTAATAATGTCACATTAGCGAATGTCCTTGTGCAGATGGATATTCCAGGAAGGATAGCGAGTGAAGTATGTTATTTTGCACGAAAGCGAAACACGGACCGCGCAGAGCTTTCAGATGAGACCCGAGAAGTATTGGAAAGGAGGCTCGATCCCAACATGAAAGAGCCCAACAGAACTACAGTAACATGTGTAACGTATGTCCCGGGTAATACACTGACTGGTCTGGCACCTACTGTTTGGTGTGGATTAGGATCTGGCACCATCATCGTTTATGAGGTTATCGGCTGGACCTGCCTTTCAGAACTGAGGTGAGACATTCTGCTGTTTTCCAGTTTTTCGATAACTGTCAGGGCCAGTTTTTTAGAGTTTCTGAAACAGTTGGCCATGTATGAGTAACTCCTTTGTCTACTTTTTATCTACAGTTAAATCCCACTATCTCGAACTAGCAAGGGACTTGAAAATTTCTTCGAGCAAGCCAGGTTCCTACCCAGCCGGCAAATCGACGTCATATCAACGTAGAAACTACGCCAATACATGACGTCGATAAAACGTTGTGATAAAGGTTAAAATTGAAAGTTGAGATGACGTCCAGATACAACAGAGTTATACCCCATGCAGACTGACAGAGTCATACCAGCTATATCTAAACCAGGTTAAAATTCAACCAATTAAATGAATTCAATTTGTTGGATCGACGAATTAGAACGCAGCATTCGATACCCTGGTTTTGTTTAAGCTGATTAACTTCCCTGTAGTGTGAATTGGGTATTATCGTGCCTTTGCTAGCAATGACTGAGATATCAGTTCCTGCTCAAATTTCCCATATTCAACTTGAAAGTGTAGTCTGCTCACTCAAGTTATCGACCAAACAAAAAAATTAGTTCATTGCTATTGACCACAACAATGATTAATTCTGCTTCTTTTACGTCGATTGTTTTACGTCGAATCAGTGCTGTGGACACTGCTCTTATAGTTCCCTTTTTGAGCAGTTTTTAGATGACAGCAGCTTTGCCTATAAAGAACTTTCCAGAAATGCCTTTTATTTATCTTTGAGTGAAAAAGAGCATGCTTTTTTGCACTCTAACTAGCGGCATATTTGACCACGAACTCAGAATGCTCGATGAGTTGAATAAGCTAGACTTGCTCTCCGTCTTTCCGATCCCTTTCCCACAGTTCCCGGATCCGCCATTCCAATGTTGAAATTGCTGGTCCGGGAACAGTGGGGAAATCGGTCAGACGGACTTCAGGGAATACACTTGGTGCAAATCTATGAATGAATAGTCTGTAGCAATTTTTACTGCATTGATACATGTTTAGCCCGTACGCAGCCTCTATGGAGGAGCTGCATGCAGGCTATACATGTTTTGATATTGACTTATTGACTGATCGATTGATTGAACGATTGATTGATTTATTTATTGATTTATTTATTGATTTATTGACTGACTGACTGACTGACTGACTGATTGATTGATTGATTCACTGCAGAGCTGAAGATAATAAAGGATGATAAATCATGATTGCCAACATTCGTATCGAAGATGACACGACTTGGGGCCCGTTTATATGCGAGAGAACACCTCACCTGCCAGACCCAAGGCTGACAGGCGACAAAAATTTCAGCCACTGTTTATATGGGATTTTCACATCACCTGTCAGCCCCGGGGCTGAGGCGAGATGGAGTCTCGCTTCCATGAAATCAGGACGAATTAACCAATAAGAATCAACGAATAAACCCGGTGGTGTTTCGTTCACATGAAAAAATTCACCTTACCTGGGTAAAATTTCATCTCTAGTGAGATACCGGTGTTGTTGCGTTCGTCATTTAAAGTTGAAATAAAAAATGCAAAGGATTCTATGGGAAGGTGGAATCTCGCCTAAACGGGCCCTTAGTGGAGTGATCGATCTGTTGCTTGATTGATCGATCGATTGGNACTGTTTATATGGGATTTTCACATCACCTGTCAGCCCCGGGGCTGAGGCGAGATGGAGTCTCGCTTCCATGAAATCAGGACGAATTAACCAATAAGAATCAACGAATAAACCCGGTGGTGTTTCGTTCACATGAAAAAATTCACCTTACCTGGGTAAAATTTCATCTCTAGTGAGATACCGGTGTTGTTGCGTTCGTCATTTAAAGTTGAAATAAAAAATGCAAAGGATTCTATGGGAAGGTGGAATCTCGCCTAAACGGGCCCTTAGTGGAGTGATCGATCTGTTGCTTGATTGATCGATCGATTGGAGTGTTTTTCATTGATTGATTTGTTGTGTTTAATTGATTGATTCCAAGGATGATCCCGTCATCCATTCATTTATTTATTCATTCATTCACTGATTTCCTTTTTGATTTTTAGATACGCAAAACATCGCATCAGCTGCCTTGTTCCTGTTGGAGAGAGCATGGTATGGGCTGGTTCCTTTGATTCTGTCATTTACGTGATAAACACAGACACGCGAAAGGCCGAACAGCAGCTTCAGAATCACACGGATTTCGTGTCTGATATTGTCTGTATCGAGGCTACACCGGAAACGGGGCTATCACAAGATGTCACCTGGAGTGCAAGTTTCTGTGGTCAAATTATAAGATGGAACCCTGAAACACGTGAAAAACAACAGGAAATTTCTCTGCAGAAACATACAAAGACTTTGTCTAAATTGATGATTGTAGGTGATCGCATTTGGTGTGGGTCTTCGGACACCTTACTAGTTGTTGATGCTAAGTCTGGTGATTTGATCAGAAAGCTGCGAAGAACGGATGACATTGGTATCCCTATACCCATGGAATGTTTTGGGTTAGTGGAAGAGAAAAAAATTTGGGGATTTGGAAGACAAAAAGGAGAGCTGTTTGTTTGGAACACAACATCATTTGATTGTAAACAGGTCGCTCTCGGTGAAGATGTAAAAGCAAGCAGTGTGTTGCCAATCGGCAACAAAGCATGGATTGGCTGCAAAGATGGAAAGGTTTTTGTCCTTGATCACTCAGATTACGCGCAAGACCGCGAGTTGAACGCACATACTGATAAAGTAACGTGTACATGTCTTACTGATGAAGGACATGTTATAACTGGTTCTTCGTCAAAGGAGGGGAAGCTCTGCGTGTGGAACACAATGGTGCGGGACAAATACGATGCCGCAGTTTCCCTCGGATTTGATGTTCTAGATGGTGGTCTAAGAGTCAAGTCAAAGCTGCGTTCGAGAAGACCGTCTCAGGCTGAATGAAATAAACATTGGTGGCACTGGCTCTACCGGGTTAGTTATAAAATGTTATCCGCTGTTCTAAAAACATACTCCAAAAAGCATGCCAGCAATTTGTAAATTTTTACCTTCTTCGTCTTACTGAGGCTTTAATTCAATTCAATTTGTGAGGTTTTTGGCTCCATTTTACACGAATTGTTTCGTTCTGAAATCAGCAGTTAGCCAAAACAGTATATTCCGCGGTATGCTCAAAGACCTTGAAAAAGTGCTGTCTATTGTCACGTAGGTTTTCTTCAAATTTTTAAACAGATTGCACAATTGGTTATTGCATCTTCCTTTTGATTTAATGGCTTAAAAAGAAGTGCAAGTACTTTGCTATTATTGTTCATTGGAACTTGTTTATGCCTTGATTATTTTTTTTATAGCGTGTTTCTGTTATTGAAAAAATCGAAGTTTTGGTACAAAATTAAAATCATCGTAAATCCTAAATTGATAGAAGAAAAGTAGTACAATCTTCAAGAAACCATAGTTTACGAAGGTCTGCAATATGGCGGTAAGAAAAATCTGTAGCTTGTCTGGTCTACGATTCAGCAATTTGATGACGTCACAACCTCGAAAGTAATCGAAATACAAAAAACGCTATAGTCCGCAAAAAACGCTATAGGTATAAAAAAGTTCCAATCAACAATAATAGCAAGTACCTGAACTTCTTTTTAAGCCATCAAATAAAACGGAAGATGCAATAACCATCCGTGCAATTTGATGCCTATGCTGGTTTTCTACCGGGTGTCCCAACAAAAGTATACAGATTTGGTCGACCCTCGCGATGAGAATTTAGCATAAATCAATCAGAAAACAGTTTTAAAACATACCTCGGTAGTCAACTTGAACATGGATACCTTGCTTGTTGATGTTGGTGCTTTGAGAGTTGGAATATTAATCTTCAAAGGACAAATTTGCCTCCACCTCCAAACCAGAGTTTTGGCGTTTTGGTCTAAGCAAATTCTTGAAGCACAGCGAATAAGCCAACAATTGACTTTGGAAAAATTTGAAACAAGAGGAGAAAATTAAAAACTGCACAACAGATGCGTTTTGAAAAATATAATTTACGTAACATTTATCAGCAATTTCGTACAGTAAATCCCCGCATATAAGAAGCTACACAAATAAAAACCTACAGGCTGTTTTTCCTAAATTATGCACCTTGTAATTAAGAACCTGTTTCAGTTTGATGAAAAAATATGCTCTTATTACAAGGGTAATAAATTTGATTTTTTGATCATCCTTGTTGAGTTTATTTTTTGTCCCAGTTGGCTGCTAAAATCTGAACCTCCTCCCCTGCTATTTGTAACCTTAGCATTAATTATTTGGTCCTTAATAACATTACCAAAACAAATAATATGGTTGAAAATCTCGTGATAGTAACTCCTAAAAGGTTTACACAAGGGGCCCTTCGAATAAGAACCTTTATACCCTGAAATCGATCCAAGTACCTTCGATATAAGAACCTAATTCAGCCTGGCTCTCAAAAAAGTAGGTTCTTATATGCGGGGATTTACTGTGCATCATGTTTTGTAAAACGCATCTATTGTGCAGTTTGTAATTCTTTTCCTCTTGTTCCACATTTTCTCAAGTCGATTGTTGACTTATTCGCTGCGTTTCAAGAATTTGCTTAAGCCAAAACGCTAAAGCTCTGGTTTGGAGGTCGAGGCAAATTTGTCCTTTGAAGATTAATATTCCAACTCTCAAAGCACAGATATCAACAAACAAGGTATCTATGTTCAAGTTGACTATCGAGGTATGTTTAAAATGATTTCAGATTGATTCACGCTAAATTCTGATCGCTAGGGTCGACGAAATCTGTATACTTTTTTTGGGACACCCGGTACTTAAACTTTCTTTTTGGTGCCTGGCATTGATTAGAGGGGATATTTACATTTTAACGGTTTCTTTTTCATTAGGAAGCAATACTGAGCTAGCAAAAATATTATTCTACCATTTTAATGGTTGAAGATTAAATTGAATTGACTACTCAATTATATATTTAGCCAAATACTATGGAAGCCAGTTTTCGGAAAATTCTTCTTTTGAGAGCAAAATTGTGCATTTAGGAATTATAAATTCATTCCCAAATTTAAGTAAAAACCTCGGGCAGGTACCAGAGTTGGCATTTTTTCAAATCAGTTTGATGTTTTAGCATTATGATTTTTCAAACAGTGGATTCATTTTTTGATACTCACACGGTACATTGTAAACACGCATTTAAGAACCATCATTTTGCGGGTTAAATCGAAGGACCCTCGACGCATCCCGCTTTGGCTACGCTTTTAGCTACGCTTTGGCTACTTTATGCAAAAGTAGGTTCAGTTAAAATTTCAACTAACGTAAAAGCTCTATTTAGCCCCCCCTCTCTAGCAGGCCCCCCTCTCTAACAACCCCCTCTCTTCTGAGCCAAAATTTTAAATAATCCCCCCCTCTCTATTAAGCCCCTCCCCACTTATATCAAATGCGAGATGATACCAAATATTGTCCGTTTACTATCTAAAAACAAATTTGGATGTTAATTTTGATATGGTTTGGGATTAAAATGCGTTGAATTTGTGTATTTAACTCCTAAAAATGTATGTTGATTCCGCAAAATATGAGGTAAAAGACCTAAAAAGCTATCGTTTAGAGCCTTGTCATTTCACCTGGTGAATAAGCCCCCCTCTCCCTCATAAGTCCCCTCTCTTTTAAGCCCCCCCTCTNCTTCTGAGCCAAAATTTTAAATAATCCCCCCTCTCTATTAAGCCCCTCCCCACTTATATCAAATGCGAGATGATACCAAATATTGTCCGTTTATTATCTAAAAACAAGTTTGGATGTTAATTTTGATATGGTTTGGGATTAAAATGCGTTGAATTTGTGTATTTAACTCCTAAAAATGTATGTTGATTCCGCAAAATATGAGGTAAAAGACCTAAAAAGCTATCGTTTAGAGCCTTGTCATTTCACCTGGTGAATAAGCCCCCCTCTCCCTCATAAGTCCCCTCTCTTTTAAGCCCTCCCTCTATAGAGTCTCCGAAATTAAATAAGCCCCTCGAGGGCTTAATAGAGCTTTTACAGTATGTACAAGTATTTGCTGCGGTCACACTGGGCGTTTTCCCTTCGTTGCATCCTTTCAAAACAACGGGTTAACTACTCTGTGATGTGCGACCGCTCTTTCTTTGCACATACAACGCTGTCACAGCGCTTTGGTCCTGGGAGGGAGCTGCATAACAAAACTATCAGATGCAAAACAACGGGCAAAACAAGGTCACGAGCTATATTTTAACGTTGTTTCACGAAAATGAACCAATCACAGCCACATCATATATCATATCATTATGTGACCGGGTGTCTTTGTGCAGTTATAATTCCGTACTTTCTGGCGACAAAAAGTACAGTTATAATGCCGTACTTTCTAGCGACAATTACAAGAAAGTGAAGCTGTGACGTTATTAGCCTAGTTTAAATGCATGTTGCGCATGCGCTTTTATTGGAGTTCTGTTCGAAGCACGAGACTAGAGAAATGGAGTAAATAAATGAAGCTCATTTGTAACAGAGTATTTTTTTCGGGTTTAATCTGATGGAAACTTTACAGAAGCAATTCACATCATGACGAGAAACTACGTTAGTGTGACCGCAGCCATTGTTTTCTTTTCTAGACAATCAGGACATTTTTTTACCAATGCAATAATTCTCTGTAATCATATCAAGTATAGCCATATATTTTAATGAAACGCGATTTTAACCTCGTGTAAAAGTCCTATTTACTAAAGGCAATTAGATTTTTGTAATTGATTCGAATCAAAATTTTTACGTAACTATCAAAGTTTTCCTAATTTTGAAAAGTCTTGTTCAATCATCAAGTATCTTTCATGCCATCGAAAGTGTCGAGAACTTTATTAGCAACGCCGCTGAGATATTCATTTTAGAAATACTCAGTAAAGTGCTATAACTCGCTCTTTTCTCTCAACCAGGCTTCTAAAATTATTCGACCAAAAATAATAATTCTTCACCAAAAAGTAGGGCTATAGCCTTGCTTTTTTCGCGAAAATTGGCCCTCTTTGAAAATGTCTATTTTTGCCAAAATGTAGGGCTATAGCCTTCGCTTTTTTCACGAAAATGGGCCCTGTTTGAAATACCTATTTTTGGCCAAAAGTAAGACTATAGCCTTCCTCTTTTTGCGAAAATTGGCCCTGTGTGACAATACCTATTTTTTGCCAAAATGTATACCCTTTGCTTTTTAGCGAAAAAAGGTCCTTTTCCAAAATCCCTATTTTTGGGCAAAAAGTAAGGCTATAGCCTTTGCTTTTTCGCGAAAAAAGGTCGTTTTCCAAAATCCCTATTTTTGGGCAAAAAGTAAGGCTATAGCCTTTGCTTTTTGGCGAAAATAAGTCCTTTTCCAAAATCCCTATTTTAGGGCAAAAAGTAAGGCTATAGCCTTGGCTTTTTCGCGAAAATAAATCCTTTTCCAAAATCCCTATTTTTGGGCAAAAAGTAGGGCTATAGCCTTTGCTTTTTCGGGAGAAAAGATCCTTTTCCAAAATCCCTATTTTTGGGAAAAAAGTAAGGCTATAGCCTTTGCTTTTTAGCGAAAAAAGGTCTTTTTCCAAAATCCCTATTTTTGGGCAAAATGTAGGGCTATAGCCTTTGCTTTTTCGGGAGAAATGGTCCTTTTCCAAAATCCCAATCTTTGGCAAAAAGTAAGGTTATAGCCTTTGCTTTTTAGCGAAAAAAGGTCATTTCCAAAATCCGTATTTCTGGGAAAAAAGTAAGGCTATAGCCTTTGCTTTTTCGGGGAAAAAAGCCCTTTTCCAAAAGACCTATTTTTGGGCAAAAAGTAAGACTATAGCCTGTGCTTTTTCGGGAAAAAAGTTCCTTTTCCAAAAGCCCTATTTTTGGCAAAAAAGTAAGGCTATAGCCTTTGCTTTTTAGCGAAAAAAAGGTCTTTTTCCGAAATCCCTATTTTAGGGCAAAAAGTAGGTCTATAGCCTTTGTTTTTTAGCGAAAAAAGGTCATTTCCAAAATCCCTATTTTTGGGCAAAAAGTAGGGCTATAGCCTTTGTTTTTTAGCGAAAAAAGGTCATTTCCAAAATCCCTACTTCTGGGAAAAAAGTAAGGCTATAGCCTTTGCAATTTCGGGGAAAAAGGTCCTTTTCCAAAATCCCTATTTTAGGGCACAAAGTAGGTCTATAGCCTTTGCTTTTTCGCGAAAAAGGTTATATTCCAAAATTCCTATTTGTGGGCAAAAAGTAGGGCTATAGCCTTTGCTTTTTAGCGAAAAAAGGTACTTTTCCAAAATCCCTATTTTTGGGCAAAAAGTAGGGCTATAGCCTTTGCTTTTTCGGGAGAAAAGATCCTTTTCCAAAATCCCCATTTTTGGGAAAAAAGTAAGGCTATAGCCTTTGCTTTTTAGCGAAAAAAGGTCTTTTTCCAAAATCCCTATTTTTGGGCAAAAAGTAGGGCTATAGCCTTTGCTTTTTAGCGAAAAAAGGTCATTTCCAAAATCCCTACTTCTGGGAAAAAAGTAAGGCTATAGCCTTTGCTTTTTCGGGGAAAAAGGTCCTTTTCCAAAATCCCTATTTTAGGGCACAAAGTAGGTCTATAGCCTTTGCTTTTTCGCGAAAAAGGTTATATTCCAAAATTCCTATTTGTGGGCAAAAAGTAGGGCTATAGCCTTTGCTTTTTCGCGAAAAAAGGTCCTGTTCCAAAAGCCCTATTTTTGGGCAAAAAGTAAGGCTATACCCTTTGCTTTGTCGCGAAAAAGGTTATATTCGAAAATCCCTATTTTTGGGCAAAAAGTAGGGCTATAGCCTTTGCTTTTTCGGGAAAAAAGGCCCTTTTCCAAAATCCCTATTTTTGGGCAAAAAGTAAGGTTATAGCTTTTGTTTTTTAACGAAAAAAGGTCATTTCCAAAATCCCTATTTCTGGGAAAAAAGTAAGGCTATAGCCTTTGCTTTTTAGCGAAAAAAGGTCCTTTTCTAAAATCCCTATTTTTGGGCAAAAAGTGAGGCTACAGCCTTTGCTTTTTCGGGAAAAAAGGCCCTTTTCCAAAATCCCTATTTTTGGGCAAAAAGTGAGGCTATAGCCTTTGCTTTTTCGGGAAAAAAGATCCTTTTCCAAAAGCCCTATTTTTGGGCAAAAAGTAAGGCTATAGCCTTTGCTTTTTCGGGAAAAGAGGTCCTTTTCAAAAAGCCCAATTTTTGGGCAAAAAGTAAGGCTATATCATTGCTTTTTTCGGGAAAATTGCCCCTTCTTGAAAATAACTATTTGTGCGCAAAATATCTTTGTAAAATTATTCCTTTTTTCACGATAATGGGTTGCTTTTTAAATCTTCATTTTAACAAAAAAGCAAGGCTATAGCCTTGCCTTTTTCGTGTGAGATAGCAGTTCTAAAAGTACTAAAACGTGAAGTAAATTTATTCAAATACCTCCGAAAAAGAAATTTGATAGCAAATAAAGAAAACTTCTATGTCGAGTTAAAGATTTTTTGTCAGAGAAATAATAGAATTTACAGAAGTTAATATTTACAAAACAATACAGTGTTAGATTTGTACTTGTTGGTAACAAAATTGGTGGATTTTGCAACGATAGTATCCGTTGTATTTGATTGATACAACAATACAAAGGAATCAGCAGCGATTGTAAACAAAAAGATTTATAGGACCTGTTGAGAAGAAGCGGCTGAAGTACGCGTATTTCTTTTTATAAGAAACTGCTGGTAAGAAACTCAACTCTTAGATCGCTAAAAATTACGAAACTCTAATACTGGGAAAAAAATATTTAAGAAACTATCTGTTTTAATCAAGGAAATTTCAAAGACATTTTTAATTCATTTTCACTTGTTTCCTGTATCATATTACTCGGAAGGTAATGTCTAAACATTTGGAAAGGTTTCAAAAAACTTTCACAAGGGCACAGGAAGTAAATAAGAAGATTGTTATGGAACTCGTAAGAAACTCGTAAGAAACTCGCAAGAACTGAAAATCTGATAATTTTAAGAAACTTTCAGTACTCGCTCAAATTCTTAGTTTCTTACAAAAAATACCTGTATTGGATATACAGTGCACCCTAGAAAAATTGCTCGACGTTTGATTGAATACTAACAAACATAAAGAACGGGTTTCCCTAAGACCTTAAATTTACTTTGAACACTACGATCTACAATCGGCTGAATATACATGGAGCTACGAGCTTTTACTTGATCGCACAAACTTGATCTCTAAAAGCTCGTAACTGGGTGAATTTTCAGCAGATCTGTAAGATTCCGATGCCTAACATTAATTTAAGGTCTTACCAAGGGAAGTATGAAGATCTTAAAAAGCCGATTAAGCAACATACCTTCAGTCCTTTGTTGGCTTTAAAGTATTCTTTATATCAATCTAATGTTAAAACCATGGTTGTCATTCTTTTGCGTTGACCTGCTCTCGCATCCTAATCGAAATTGCCAGCTTCGCTCCAACTGCAAAGCGGTGTGTACTTAGGCCCAAAATGGCCCAAATAATAAATGCGCCTCCAGGAGGGAACGAAAATTATTTGGGCCTAAGCACACGCCTGTTTGCAGTTGGAGCGAAGCTGGAAATTTCGATTAGGATGCGAGAGCAGGTCAACGTAAAAGAATGACAACCATGATTTTAACATTAGATTGATATAAAGAATACTTTAAAGCCAACAAAGGACTGAAGGTATGTTGATTAATCGGCTTTTTAGGATCTTCATACTGCCCTTGGTCTTAGGGGCAGGGTTATGTTACCAAGGAGGCCCTTACTTTCATCGTCATTTTTCAATATTCAATCAAACGTTGAAAAATTTTTTTGGAACACCCTAAACTGTTAAGCATAGGTTCCAAATCTTTAAAAAGGCTGGTTTCTTTGAATAGAATGGCTTGAAAGGAACTTTACTGACTTTCCTATGGTCCTATCGTTGGACTTTTCAGAACCTCAAATATTTTTCGAAATTACAGCATATTTTATTTTTCAACTCATTTGAAGATGTGACGTCAAACTATGCCATTTCGTTCGTGCGACCATACATACAGTTTATTATATCGATCACTCGTCGTTCTCCTGCTTGAGAATTTGTTCCATCTCCTCCGTTCTTTGTTTGTCAATTAGCTCCAGTTCGCGGATTTTCTGAAAGAAAAGTACAAAAATTATAAAAACCATTCGACATTTTGTAATATTCAGCAGACATAGACCACGTTTACAAAATACAATGTATCGATACAGTTTCGATTCGTTACAAAATTTTACGGTTCAAAAGCGTTTACACTGCTCCAAAACAAAATTGTTCCACTTGGCCCTGTTACATTATACCTGATCCATGCTTCTCTTCTATCTTAGAGCATGGGCGTTAAGAAACGCGGTAGTTATTCCTACCAATTTTTTTCGCTCCCTGTGTCCTTATGCCCGTGAAGGTAATTGTTGTTGCGTCAGGGGAAGAGAAGGAGAAAGAGAAAGAAGAACTCTTCTTTCTTCAGTTCACAGTCATTCAACTCAGAACACAGGGAAACAAGGTAAACCAGGCACAACAACAACAACCTTCACAGGCATAGGGACACAGGGAGGAATTGGCATAGGAACACAGTGAGGAAACAAATTTTGTAGGAATAACTACCGCGTTTCTTAACGCCCATGCTTAGCGCATATGTTTTTGTGCATTTGAACGCAATTTGACCAGCCCGCCAAGAGCCTCGACTCGGCTAATTACCACAACGAGGCAAAGATTTAACCTTGTTATTTCTTTCTCCTCAAACCCACCGAGCCTAAAATGCAACAAAAAACAGTTTTCCTGAACTATTGAACCATAAAACTATCAGTACTTAGATAGATATTTCTTAGAACCATAATTGTAAAAACCTTCTGTAATTGTAAAATATTCTGTTTGTTTGGAGATGCAAACGATCTTGCCAATACGCTTGCATCTTTTTAGCCTGCGAGCAGACTATACTTGTCTNAAAAAGGACCCTTTCCAAATGCCCAATTTTTGGGCAAAAAGTAAGGCTATACCGTTTGCTTTGTCGCGAAAAAGGTTATATTCCAAAATCCCTATTTTTGGGCAAAAAGTAGGGCTATAGCCTTTGCTTTTTCGGGAGAAAAGATCCTTTTCCAAAATCCCTATTTTTGGGTAAAAAGTAAGGTTATAGCCTTTGTTTTTTAGCGACAAAAGGTTGTTTTCCAAAATCCCTATTTTTGGGCAAAAAGCAAGGCTATAGCCTTTGCTTTTTCGCGAAAAAAGGTCGTTTTCCAAAATCCCTATTTTTGGGCAAAAAGTAAGTCTATAGCCTTTGCTTTTTCGCGAAAAAAGGTCCTTTTCCAAAATCCCTATTTTTGGGCAAAAAGTAAGGCTATAGCCTTTGCCTTTTCGCGAAAAAAGGTCCTTTTCCAAAATTCCTATTTTTGGGCAAAAAGTAGGGCTATAGCCTTTGCTTTTTCGCGAAAAAAGGTCCTTTTCCAAAATCCCTATTTTTGGGCAAAAAGTAGGGCTATAGCCTTTGCTTTTTCGGGAGAAAAGGTCCTTTTCCAAAAGCCCTATTTTTGGGCAAAAAGTAAGGCTATAGCCTTTGCTTTTTCGGGGAAAAAGGTCCTTTTTCAAAAGCCCAATTTTTGGGCAAAAAGTAAGGCTATATCATTGCTTTTTTCGAGAAAATTGCCCCTTCTTGAAAATAACTATTCGTGCGCAAAATATCTTTGTAAAATTATTCCTTTTTTCACGATAATGGGTTGCTTTTTAAATCTTCATTTTTAACAAAAAAGCAAGGCTATAGCTTTGCCTCTTTCGTGTGAGATAGCAGTTCTGAAAGTACTTATTTTCACTAAAACGTGAAGTAAATTTATTCAAATACCTCCGAAAAAGAAATTTGATAGCAAATAAAGAAAACTTCTATGTCTAGTCAAAGATTTTTTGTCAGAGAAATAATAGAATTTACAGAAGTTAATATTTACAAAACAATACAGTGTTAGATTTGTACTTGTTGGTAACAAAATTGGTGGATTTTGCAACGATAGTATCCGTTGTATTTGATTGATACAACAATACAAAGGAATCAGCAGCGATTGTAAACAAAAAGATTTATACGACCTGTTGAGAAGAAGCGGCTGAAGTACGCGTATTTCTTTTTATAAGAAACTGCTTGTAAGAAACTCAATTCTTAGATCGCTAAAAATTAAGAAACTCCAGTACTGGGAAAAAATTATTTAAGAAACTATCTATTTTAATCAAGGAAATTCAAGGAAATGCGTCTCCAGGAGGGAACGAAAATTATTTGGGCCTAAGTACACGCCGGTTGGCAGTTGGAGCGAAGCTGGCAATTTCTATTAGGATGCGAGAGCAGGTCAACGTAAAAGAATGACAACCATGGTTTTAACATTAGATTGATATAAAGAATACTTTAAAGCCCACAAAGGACTGAAGGTATGTTGACTAATCGGCCTTTTAGGATCTTCATACTGCCCTTGGTCTTAGGGGCAGGGTTATGTTACCAAGGAGGCCCTTACTTTCATCGTCATTTTTCAATATTCAATCAAACGTTGAAAATTTTTTTTGGAACACCCTAAACTGTTAAGCATAGGTTCCAAATCTTTAAAAAGGCTGGTTTCTTTGAATAGAATGGCTTGAAAGGAACTTTACTGACTTTTCTATGGTCCTATCGTTGGACTTTTCAGAACCTCAAATATTTTTCGAAATTACAGCATATTTTATTTTTCAACTCATTTGAAGATGTGACGTCAAAGTATGCCATTTCGTTTGTGCGACGCAAAATTAATGTGTGGACACTTTTAAAATAGACCATACATACAGTTTATTATATCGATCACTCGTCGTTCTTCTGCTTGAGAATTTGTTCCATCTCCTCCGTTCTTTGTTTGTCAATTAGCTCCAGTTCGCGGATTTTCTGAAAGAAAAGTACAAAAATTATAAAAAGCANTGAAAGGAACTTTACTGACTTTTCTATGGTCCTATCGTTGGACTTTTCAGAACCTCAAATATTTTTCGAAATTACAGCATATTTTATTTTTCAACTCATTTGAAGATGTGACGTCAAAGTATGCCATTTCGTTTGTGCGACGCAAAATTAATGTGTGGACACTTTTAAAATAGACCATACATACAGTTTATTATATCGATCACTCGTCGTTCTTCTGCTTGAGAATTTGTTCCATCTCCTCCGTTCTTTGTTTGTCAATTAGCTCCAGTTCGCGGATTTTCTGAAAGAAAAGTACAAAAATTATAAAAAGCATTCGACATTTTATAATATTCAGCAGACATAGACCACGTTTACAAAATACAATGTATCGATACAGTTTCGATTCGTTACAAAATTTTACGGTTCAAAAGCGTTACACTGCTCCAAAACAAAATTGTTCCACTTGGCCCTGTTACATTATACCTGATCCATGCTTCTCTTCTATCTTAGAGCATGGGTGTTAAGAAACGCGGTAGTTATTCCTACAAATTTTTTTCGCTCCCTGTGTCCCTATGCCCGTGAAGGTTGTTGTTGTTGCGTCAGGGGAAGAGAAGGAGAAAGAGAAAGAAGAACTCTTCTTTCTTCAGTTCACAGTCATTCAACTCAGAACACAGGGAAACAAGGTAAACCAGGCACAAAAACAACAACCTTCACAGGCATAGGGACACAGGGAGGAATTGGCATAGGGACACAGTGAGGAAACAAATTTTGTAGGAATAACTACCGCGTTTCTTAACGCCCATGCTTAGCGCATATGGTTTTGTGCATTTGAACGCAATTGGACCAGCCCGCCAAGAGCCTCGACTCGGCTAATTACCACAACAAGGCAAAGATTTAACCTTGTTATTTCTTTTTCCTCAAACCCACCGAGCCTAAAATGCAACAAAAAGCAGTTTTCCTGAACTATTGAACCATAAAACTATCAGTACTTAGATAGATATTTCTTAGAACCATAATTGTAAAAACCTTCTGTAATTGTATAATATTCTGTTTGTTTGGAGATGCAAACGATCTTGCCAATACGCTTGCATCTTTTTAGCCTGCGAGCAGACTATACTTGTCTACTGCGAAGGAGTGCCAACGAGGATGGCTCTCCTTCGCAGTGGAAAAGTATAGTCTGCACGCAGGCTAGCATCTTTTGAGATTTCGTTTGTTTCAGTCGTTTCAGCAGATCAGTCCAACGCATCTGTTTGTTTTTGGTTGGCGGTAAAATTCAAAGAAGGACTAGCCAATCAAAGTACAGTTATTCAAACTCTGCTTTCTAGTTGGGACTGCAAAATCTCCGGTTTTGGACATCTTGGGAAACAATGCCTTCAGTGAAGCGACAAGAACAACATCAATACAATGAGATAAGTAAAACTTGAGGGGATTATGGAGTAAGGCTAATCCATGACCCTTAATTTTCTGGTAAACCAAGGCATTTTAGGAGCACCAAAAGAATTAATGCCTACCTGTGAAATTTCTGTTGTTATTATTGTACGATATTTTGCTCCTTGTCCCAATGATTCCATTTCATCTAAAAATTTTCTTCGATCCTCGACTTCCAGCATAACTGAAAATAAAATTTGTAAAAGAGTTAAACAATGTGACATAAAATGGAGCGGAAGGCAGAGTTGCCTCAAGCTAAATTCACACTTGAGGCAGCGTTCTTGACCGATCTGGATAACAATTAAGTGCGGCAATGCGACAAAGTTGGATTAATTCAAGTTTGCCGCGTGCGCCATATCGCACCAAAAAATCGCCTAAAGTGTGATTTCAGCTTTAGTAGTTGTGTAAGGTTAATTTTTATTGTAAAATAATAGTAAATTTGTGGGTGTGGAGGCAACACGATAACGTAATTTTTTTGCCTACACCTTAAAGGGTTTGTGCAAGGTTAATAGCTTGCATTTGCAAAGAGCAAAAAAATCTAAAAATATCCCATTCAAATCGAAGTTGCACACGCGCCGTGAACAATGGACAGCGAAAGAAACAATACAGTGTCTGAGTGTTTTCTTTGTCCTATTTATAGACAAGCCTATTTACCATTGCACATTCCCTTCAACAGTAATTAAATTTTTGTGAAAGTAACTGCTCAATGCAAAATAAAATGGTGTATTTGCGTTCTTTCAGCAATGCTGTGAGATTTCAGGGATTGACATGCTTCATAATTTTCCATTATCTTTTGCTCAAATGCTCGAAGCTCTGGTTTTGCCCTAACAGCAAATTTGAAGTTTGCTGATTTTTAACTCTACAACCAAGTTACCAAAAATACTGGAAAATATATCAAAATTTATCCTAATCATCACAGATTTGAATAAAAATAATTGTTTGACAATGAGTATGAAACAGTTTGCATTAGAATTTTTCAAATCTGTAGCGTTATTTCTGGGACACCCGGTACTCATGTGGGCTAGACGTACAATAAATAGTAACCAATATGGAAAATGATCTGATTCTAATTTTGTAATCCTTAAAATAAAAATGATATAAAGAATCCGCATTCTGGAATTACGGTAAATTAGATAAAGTTCCTTTCAAGCTATTTAATCCAGCCAAAGATGTACTAACCATTTTACAGCCACCTTTTTAAAGATTCGACACCTATCTTCATAATTAGTTTTTGTTGTTGTTGTCAACTTATTTTAATTCGAATATACAATACAATAGCTTCTTAATTATAAATAAAAAGAAACTAATCTAATTCGAATATTTACAATCAACTGAATCATAACCAAATTAAATAAACAAATGAATATGTATGATTTTATTTTTTATATTTTATTTACGCGGTGTATACATTATTTACAATAAAACGACAGGCATTACAGTTGCATGTTGGACCGTCCCATTGAGCTATTAAGTTTTTGAAGCTATTAAAGTTGTCAGCCGACTTTAGCTCATTTGGTAGGCAGTTCCAAATCTGTGGTCCTAAGGACTTGAGGCTGTGAGTGCCGAAAGTAACCTGATTTGGCCTGTAATGAGTAAGATTATTAGGATTTCGCGAGGAATAATTGGAGGATCTAATTTGAAAAATATCTTTCATGAAGGATGGATTCACCGATTCAGACCATTCAACGTCTTAAAAATTTCTATGGAGAGAGATCTAAGTCGGGAAACATGCATCGTACATCGTTTTGACGTTAGTAGAAGGTCATTATACGAACTAACATGATCACTGTAAAGGAACCTAAGTGCACGTTCTTGTATCTTTTCAATCTTATGCATTGATTTTGCTGAACAAAAATGCCAAACCAAAGGAGATTTGAATAAACAAAGCTCTGAACAAGTACTTTAACTACTAGGTGATTCACAAAGAAGTTCTCTTGATGGGAAATTTGTTACGAACAAGTACTGGGTTGAGTCAGAAAAAAGCTTTAACGTTTGAAAAATTGCCAAAAATTTTTTCTGCAACCAATCTTCAAAATTAGTTCTCGTTCAGGTCAAAGGTCAAAGGCCAAATTACTTTTAGCACTAATAATAATAATCGAATGAATCTTCCTTTAATAATTTATGAGCATAGCCTCCAAATCATTAAAAAATATTGCACAGGTGGTTAATGCATCGTTCGTTTTATTTTATGGTTTGAAAGGAACTTCAGGTACGTAGCATTTCTAATATTTTGATTATTTTCAGAATTACAGCGGTTTTCTTTCTATTGAAAGAACTCGTGAGAAGTTTTGAAAAAAATTAAATTAATCGTAGATCCTAAATAAAAATAAGAAAAACGGTACAATCTTCAAGAAAATAATAGTTTATGAAGATCTATAACATGGCAGTAAGCAGAAATCTGTAGCTTTTCTAGTTTACGATTTAGCAATTTGATGACGTCACATTCTCAAAACTGGCCCAAGCGAAATACGCTGTAATTCTGAAAATAATCAAGATATCAGAACTGCTACATATAGGATTATAGCAAAGTACTTGAAGTTCCTTTCAAGCCATTAAATCAAGCAGAAGATGCATTAACCATCCGTGCAATGTTTTTTTTAAAGATGCCAAAGATTTGGAGGCTATGCTTAATTTATGAATCATTTGGCACACCCTGTTAAAGAACGCCAACCAACCAGCATCCTTTGCGCGCTTCGCTTGTTGCCTTTCGACTGCGGAGGCCATTTTCATATGACAACATTCTCTGCAAAGCGCGACTGCAAAGGATGCTGGTTGACCAGCGTTCTTTAAATCGCAGAAACCATTACCTTCTTCAAATCGATCCACTTCCAAATCTGGCTTTGGATCTTTGACAATTTTTCTTTTCGTGTGCTCCGGTTTTGGCCTGTCTCTGCCATATGCCATCATATTCTGAAGTCTCTCTTTATCTTTATCAGTTATCGTTTCTGTAGAGAAATAAAAACAAATTCATAAGTGAGCTGGAAATAAATTCCACATTCAAGCGGAAACACCCTGGCCAAATGACCAAACATTATTTCCCAAACATTAGAGGTTTGCCTGCAATGTTTGGGAGTACGCCAATATATCAAAACCTTGAAATAAATTAGGGTTAGGGTTAGGGTTAGCATTCGGTTTAGAGTCAGGGTTAGGGATTTCAAGATTTGATATATTGGCGTATTACCCAATGTTCATGTTTGTCCGTTTGGTTTGTCCGTTTGGTCATTGTGATGACCGAACCAGCGATGCGGAGGCGCAAGACCGAAGAGAGGCGGAAACACGGAAAGGGGGTTAAAGATGGCGGCGAGAGAAAAGAGACTCGACTGACCACTTTTCAGATCAGTGCGACTGACTCAGCTAGACATTTGACCAGTGCCCTGTAACTTATAGACTAACAAATATACTTTAATATATTGTGTTCATTGACAACCTGTCTCGTATCTGTTGACCTACTACAGCCATGCCGCAAACATCTGTTTAAAGTAAATGAACACAGGTATAGCGATCTAGTCTAAACATAGCACAAAATAATGAACCACATTAAACAGACACCATCTGGGTAGCCATCTGAACAGTTTATAGCACTCTTAAACTTGCTAACGTTGCATAATTTCAACAGAATTTGTTAAGCTACCAGGTGAGTCAAAAAAACGTGTGGACATTTGAAAGCCTGTAGCTCTCAAACCATTTTTCAGATTCCTATAAACTGGTAAGGCATGTGTAGCTAGTATATCAACTTAGATAAGAAAATTTAGTTTGTCAAAATCAGTCACATCATTCTCATATTACAAACGATTTTATAAAAATGCTTCATCTCACAATCCTTCAAAACAGGCCTAAAATCCTTGATCAAATTACAAGCAATTTAGCCCCACAGCTATCATAATCAAATTCTATCTATCTTTCACGTCACTCAAACGTTTACTGGGTATATAAAGAGGCTGCTGCATAATCGTATCCACTTGCGACTGTCATTCGGCCTTTTTTCGTCAATTTTCTACTTTCACGAGGGTAGATTGCTAGCAAATTCTATCATGGACTTTAGGCCTGTTTTGAAGGATTTTGTAACGAAGCAATTTTCTAAAATCGCTTGTAATATGAGAATGATACAACCAATTTTGACAAAATAAAGTTTCTCATCTACTTTGATATGCTAGCTACACAGGTATTATCAGTTTATAGGAATCTGATAAATCATTTGAGAGCTACAAGCTTTCAAACGTCCACACGTTTTTTTTTTACTCACCCCATATCACGGGGGGGGGGGGTTCTTGGCCAAATTTCGGATAGGGGTGCGCCGCCAGCATCTTCAAAAGGATACGTGGGCTAGACCAATTTTTGTGAAAATGATACCCTTGGCTAGACTCATTTCTAG
>REGM01000120.1:817972-828539 GCA_004194415.1 Aurelia aurita
AAAAAATTCTTCCTCCTGATTCCTTGATAATACTTTACACCAGCATTTTTGAACCCCATTTCCACTACTGTTGCGCAGTATGGGGCTGCTGTGATGTTACTGAAATCAGAAAACTTCAGAAGCTGCAAAACAGAGCAGCTAGGCTAGGATCATAACTAATAGTAGTTTTGATGCCTCTAGCAGACCATTGCTACAGCATGGGCAAACGTCTTTTTCGTTTAGAGGTGCAAAACTTTGGAATAGCCTAGATACCGAAGCTAAGCAGGCAACCTCTTTGAACCGATTTAAATCTTTGATCTGAATATGTTTGTGTTATATTTAGATTTAATGTAATTGTTTATTTTATATCTTAAAACCAGCATAGCTGAATGGGCTACCATATGCCTAAATAATTGATGATATGATATCATAGTCAACCTGCAACAGAACACAGAACAGAGTAATTGCATAGGACACCCGCAAGCAATTGAGCGAATTTCGACTATTTTTCGGGAAAATCCCATTTTCTGTAAAAATCTGGGGGAAACCAAGTGACCATTGCTGAATTTACTAAAAATAACATCACACGTCATCTTACTAGAAAGTTCTACCAAACAATGCTATTGTATGCCACAGCCACCAAGAAATCAGTTAATTTGCATATTTGTCGGAAAAAACTAATCAGCGCACTTTTCCTTCATTTGATTGACAGATTAGAACAAACGACGATTGCAGAAAGACCAATCAAAATTAAGCTGTAGCCACGTGACTGTTCAACATCGTTTAAAAAGAGTTGTGCACGGCGACTTTGGTACAGAAAGGAAACTTGCAAGTTGGAAGCAAGAAGAGCGAAACACACAAAAAAGAAGAAAACAGATTTTCAAACTGTTACTTCATCCAAAACAAGGTAAAGCTACGATGTTTCTTACGTTTGAGAATATAGTCTATTGTAGCATTTGCATCTCTTCATAAACTTGGAATCTGTTTATGCTGTTGACGTAGTCAGGACTTTCAAACTGAGGGGAGCTGAGCTGAGTCTGTAGCATTTTCAACCAAAATTGGAGAACCCAAAAACTTATCTTCTGAGCGCAAGGAGAACGGGTCGCATCTCCTCAAACTTAAAAAAATCAGGTTTCTGTTAGCCTGTGTTCCAGACCCCTTGAATTGAAAGGAAAGGAATATAGCTATAATTGTTATTTTCTATATTCAAGCTTATTATATTTGAAGCTGCGACGTCATCAAATTTCTAAATCCTAAACCAGAAGAGCGACAGATTTCTACTTGCCACCATATTGTAGCCGTTCATAAACTATGGTCTTCTTGAAGATTGTATCATTTTTCTTCTATTCATTTAGGATTTACGATGATTTCTATTTTTTCAAAATTTTCCATGAATTCTTTCAACAAAAATTAAAACGCAGCCATTTTGAAAATCATCAAGATATCAAAAAATTTCCACGGCAGATTTATAGGAAAGTACAATGAGTTCCTTTCAAGCCATTCAATTCAAAGAAAAATGTAATAAAAATACACCCCATCCCTTTTGTTTGCAATCCCTGATCACTTTTTATTAGCGTGTTACAAACTCTTCCCTCGTTTGCGGTGGGCGAAAAGCCCTGGCCCCTCTAGCCAAACAAGCAAACATTGTCTGCCAACGTTCGAGAATTGATAAAAGATTTGATGCCTATGTAGGACAAAATCAAAACGAAGTATTACATGTAAATTCTGCATCTAATCCATAATAAAGTAAAATTCAATAAAGAAGATGAAATGCTGGGACAGAAACTAACCCGTGTTCCAGACCTCTTGAAAGGAAAGAAAGGAATAAAGCTGTATAGCTATAATTTCTTAGCCAACTTTACATTAAAGAATTTATATTTATATTATTATATACGAAAGGAGACCTGGTGTTAAGTTTGTATGTTAATATTTTGGGATATTTTGTTATAGCAACGACATGGAAAAAAGAAACCCCAATGACTAAAGAAGCAGCAGCCCGCATTCAGAGAGCCCAAGATAAACATGAGAGCTCCGGTGACAAGCCAGCTGATCATGAATTCAAAGCAAAAGCCCAATCTTCTGCCGACAAAAATTACAACGCTGGCAAAGTAAACAAATGAGTGATGGTACCAGAGAAGGCCAACAAATGCTGTACTATGATTGAACTAGAGCATTGATAATTTAAGATAACTGTTAGCATTGATTGCTAAATAAAAAATATACATGTAGGGCCCTCAACATGTTGTGTCTTATTGTTGCAGCTCTTAACTAGAATAGAATCTGTTACTCAATAAGTTTTCTTGTGGTCCAAAATTTGCGCTTTTAAAAGCCAGAGAACTTGTGCTGTGTACAGTACAGACCTCACGCAGATGAATATGATTTTTCTTCTTCAGAATTCTCAAGAATTCTTAAGAATATTTCTAGTTTTCTGCCATGGGAAGTAAAAATGCTGACTAGACCTATCAGGTGATAGGCACAGATCCCTCCTCTAGATTCAACCTACACCAAACCCTCTCTGATTTAGGCTCACATTTTAACCAGTCCGGTAAAAGGTTTAGATTCATTAGCGACTAACCGATCGATTAGTGACTAACCGATTGATTAGTCACTAATCGATCGGTTAGTTGCTAATGAATCTAGACCTTTTACCGGACTGTTAACTAGCCAAAATGTCCACGAATTCTTCTTTAAAAGGTTACAATCTTTCATATGGCTCAAAAATTCTTATGATGTGAAGAATTCTTGAAAATTCTTGAAAATATGTCATGTTAATGTGCGCAAGGCATGTACTGTAGATAGAAAGGGTTTGTTTTCTCACTTCGAATCTTCAAGTAATTCTCATTGGGCCAAGCCTTTTTTACCCAGCTCTGATTGGTGTTAAAACACAATACATTGTAGCTTAGGATGTTTCTGATGGGCGTATTTCAAAACATAACTGGGAAAATAATATCGTTTTAATAGAGAGTTTGTGTTCCGCAATTTATACCTGTGACTCAGTTCCGTAATTCCGCAGTTCCGAATTCCGCAATTCCATAGTTCCGTGATTCCGGATTCCTGAATTCCGTAGTTCCGGATTCCTTAAATTACACCCGTCGTCTGACAGATACTTTCAATTTCTCTGTGATGAGTGTCAAACGAAAACAGCTTTTGTATCTATCTTCAAATCTGTTATTCCTTATTGACATATTTTCAACTTTATAAACAATCGTATAATAACAGGCCTACCGATAAGTTCTGTTGGGACAATGGCGAAGACTGATTTGGTATTCCTGAAGGAGCAATATTATAAAATTCAGGGAGGAACTGTATACACAAACAAATTAGGTTGCTACAAAGGTTCCTTAAGCAAACATCGGGGTTTTCAAGCATAACAACTTTTCAAAAACCCTGAAAGGTTCTTTAGGAAACTTGGATTTTGAAGAGGTTTTCAAGCAAGCCTAGGGTGCTTCAGGTGCCTCCCTCCAGGGTTTGTCCTGGTCTAGCTCAATACAAAAGATATTTTTAAACTGTAAACGGTTGTTTACAGTTAAAAAGTACAGCAGAGGTGCAGAAGTTGTTTTCGTGGAAATTGAATTGTTTTCTCGGAATTTAGGATTGAAATAAAGAGTCCTTTGTTATGTCTACCACAAAAACAAGACTACTCAGGTTAAACGTCGTTTTCATGGAAATGCAATTGTTTTCGTGGAATTAAAAACTTAAAAATTTCGTGAGAATTTTGTGCACCTTTTGGCAAAGATTAAGTTGTAAATAACAAAAAATTCATACATGACATCTTTCATTCAATCCAAAATGCTAGCATGCAGTTCTTAAAACGTGGTTTCTTAGACCAAGTTTACACTGAAACGGTACAGTGTTGATGCACTACAAAGTTTTTACCGTTCATAAGCGTTTACACTACAAAATTTGTCTATGGACATGAGGAACCGATGAACAAAAGTGTGACGGATTAGCACAAACAGTGTAAACGGGAGGCTGATCCGTTACACTTTTATTATGGACCCAAAGTTGTACCGGTACAGTGTAAACGGGGTCTTATATGCAGGTTCTTACTGTATTTGAGATAGACCACATTTTTTTATTGCAAACGTGCAAAGCAAAGCTTCGCACAGCGCTGAGACAGATCAGAACAAAAGATTAGCGAATGACCAATCAGAATTAAGCTGTAACAGGGTGAATGGTACTAGAAAGTTCTACAAAACAATGCTATTGTACACCACAGTCAATTTGCATATTTGTGGGGAAACCAATCAGCGCCCTTTTCCTTCATTTGATTGACAGATTAGAATAAAAGATTGCAGAAATACCAATCAAAATTAAGCTGTGGCCCGTGACTGTTCAACAGCGTTTAAAAAGAGTTGTGCACGGCGACTTTGGTACAGAAAGGAAACTTGCAAGTTGGAAGCAAGAGCGAAACACACAGAAAAGAAGAAAACAAATTTTCAAACTGTTACATACAAAACAAGGTAAAGCTGTAGTATTTTGTCCTTTGAACTATGCAGTATGTAAATACTATTGTTTATGTATAATTATTTAGTTCAGTGATCAACAGCAATGTAGCATGTCGTGTCTTCCCTCTCGCCTTCCCTAAACAGGGAATATTACAAAAGCTACGATTGTTTTACGTTCGAGAATATAGTCTATTGTAGCATTTGCGTCTCTTCATAAACTTGGAATCTGTTTATGCTGTTGACGTAGCCAGGACTTTCAAACTGAGGGGAACTGAGCTAGACTTCAGTTTGGACAGTGCATTTTCAGCGCAGCAAATTCAATTATTAACCTTAAAACATCTAAGTGTCAAACTAAATTAAGAAATATGAAAACTTATCTTTTGAGCGCAAGTAAAAGGGGCCACATCGGCCACATCTCCTCAAACGTTCCAGTCAAACGTCCCATATCGCCTTATCCATGATATTCAATTCCCCATAAAGAGATCTCCAAAAATTCAGGTTTCTGACCCGTTCCTGTCCGAGCATTTCATCTTGTTCACTGAATTATACTTGATTGTGGATTTAGATGCAGAATCTGCAAGTAATACTAANATAGTCAACCTGCAACAGAACACAGAACAGAGTAATTGCATAGGACACCCGCAAGCAATTGAGCGAATTTCGACTATTTTTCGGGAAAATCCCATTTTCTGTAAAAATCTGGGGGAAACCAAGTGACCATTGCTGAATTTACTAAAAATAACATCACACGTCATCTTACTAGAAAGTTCTACCAAACAATGCTATTGTATGCCACAGCCACCAAGAAATCAGTTAATTTGCATATTTGTCGGAAAAAACTAATCAGCGCACTTTTCCTTCATTTGATTGACAGATTAGAACAAACGACGATTGCAGAAAGACCAATCAAAATTAAGCTGTAGCCACGTGACTGTTCAACATCGTTTAAAAAGAGTTGTGCACGGCGACTTTGGTACAGAAAGGAAACTTGCAAGTTGGAAGCAAGAAGAGCGAAACACACAAAAAAGAAGAAAACAAATTTTCAAACTGTTACATACAAAACAAGGTAAAGCTGTAGTATTTTGTCCTTTGAACTATGCAGTATGTAAATACTATTTTTTATGTATAATTATTTAGTTCAGTGATCAACAGCAATGTAGCATGTCGTGTCTTCCCTCTCGCCTTCCCTAAACAGGGAATATTACAAAAGCTACGATTTTTTTACGTTCGAGAATATAGTCTATTGTAGCATTTGCGTCTCTTCATAAACTTGGAATCTGTTTATGCTGTTGACGTAGCCAGGACTTTCAAACTGAGGGGAACTGAGCTAGACTTCAGTTTAGACAGTGCATTTTCAGCGCAGCAAATTTAATTATTAACCTTAAAACATCTAAGTGTCAAACTAAATTAAGAAATATGAAAACTTATCTTTTGAGCGCAAGTAAAAGGGGCCACATCGGCCACATCTCCTCAAACGTTCCAGTCAAACGTCCCATATCGCCTTATCCATGATATTCAATTCCCCATAAAGAGATTTCCAAAAATTCAGGTTTCTGACCCGTTCCTGTCCGAGCATTTCATCTTGTTCACTGAATTATACTTGATTGTGGATTTAGATGCAGAATCTGCAAGTAATACTAAATTTTGATTTTGTGCTAAAGCGCATTTCCATTAAAGTTGTTTTCATGGAAATTCACTTGTTTTCTAGGAATTTAGAATTGAAATAAAGATTCCTTTGTTATGTCTAACGCTTAGTTATTTCAAACCAGCACTATAAACTTTTGTTAAACGTTGTTTTCATGGAAAAGCAACTGTTTTCCTGGAATTGAAAAATGAAAAATTTCGTGAAAAATGGTTTGTAGTTTTCAAGGAAGAGCACTAACTCGTTTTCTCGGAATTGACAACCATTAAAGGGAATCGACATAGTTAAAAGCTGGCCCGGGCCAAGTTAAAAATATAGTCTATTGTATTTGATACTGTTGGCACGTGCCGTTTCATTGTGTAGCTGAAGAAACAATGGGTGCGTGGGCATTTTCGTAGCCTATTTATAGCGACCACTCAATATAGCTGCCTTTGTCTAAACACAGTCATATCCAAACTCAGATAGGATTTAAAACAGAGACCTTTCCTCTCCTCTAAAAACTCTTTGCCCTAAGAAGTTTCCCCCCTCGCTTTTTCTGTTTATACATAAAAATAAGGCATGCGAGATTTGCATTGCTTACTGTTCAGCTTCTGAATAAATAAATGAAACTTAGGTTGCAGAAGTATAGCTTTATCCATCCTTCTCCAGTCGTTTTTTGTCTCTTAAAAACCCCTTTTCGCGTGCACAACGACTGAGAATACCTACCTATGCTTGAAGGCAAGTTTTATGGTCAGTTTTTTCATCGATGGCTTGATTACTTGGATGTTGAATTCCTTTCGTTTAAAACGTTAATTGTTTTGTACTAGTGTGTTATTCGAAGGGATTGAAGGCAACTGATGCTAGTTACAAAATCTGCCATTCTACCAGCATGCACACGAAAGGGAACTCAATCTTACTGTTTATCTATATTTTTGTCGTAGCAACAAGATGCCAAAAGAAAACTCGATGACTAAAGAGGCATCATCCCGCATTCAGAGCTCCCAAGATAAACATGCTCATTACGGTGACAAGCCATCTTTTCTTGGATTCAAATCAAGAGCCCAATCTTCTGGCGACAAAAATTACAACTCTGGCAAAGTAAACAAATGAGTGATGGTACCAGAGATGGCCAACAAATGCTGTGCTATGATTCAACAAGAGCACAGATGATTTAAGATAACTGTTAGCATTGATTGCTAAATAAAAAATATACATGTAGGGCCCTCAACATGTTGCGTCTTATTGTTGCAGCTCTTAACTAGAATCTGTTACTCAAAAAGTCTTTGTGTGGTCCAAAATCTGTGCTTTTAAAAGCCAGCGAACTTGTGCTGTGTACAGTAAAGGCCTCGCGCATGAATATGATTTTTCTTCTTCAGAATTCTCAAGAATTCTTAAGAATATTTTTAATTTCTTAAGAATTCTTCTTTAAAAAATTTACAGTCTTTAATATGGCTCAGGAATTCTTATCACGTGAAGAATTCTTGAAAATTCTTAAGAATTCTTGAAAATATGTCATGTTAATGTGCACAAGGCCTGTACTGTTGATAGAAAGAGTTTGTTTTCTCACTTGGCCTCTTCAAATCAAGGACCTAGATACAACTTTTTGCCATGGGCGAACCAGGAGGTGAGCGGAGCAAGCCAAAATTGTTAAGGGGGATCCTGGGGTACTCCCCGCAAAAATTGTGACCACGCCCTTCAGATTGGCTAAAAAAAGACGCTAAGTTTTGTTTCTCATTGCAGGTTGACTTTTTGGCTGGGATGGAAATTGTAAACATTCAAAGTTTGTTCTTGCACATACCCTAAAGGGCCTCCTAATGTAGTAGAGGGTAGAAATTGAACAAGACATGAATCAGAACATGGAGTTCGAATCTAATTTCTGAAATACTAAATAAGAAGAAATGATTTAGACAAATTGGAAAGCCAACCTTGGAGAGAAGTATGGGGATTTGTATCCCCAATGCATGTGGTGCCACCAATGATACTGTACATAAAATAGAATTAAGATAGCGATGTACTTACTCCCTGGAGATGGTTTATATTCTTCTTTATTTTGCTCTTTTAAAACATCAATTACTTCTTTCCTCCTCTTTCCTGAATAAGATAGTTGTCTCCCATTCATCACTTTAGGCTTTTTTGGTTGTTTTGAAGCAGATTTAGCTTCTTTTGATCGACTTGAACTTGGAAGACATTGAACTGGCAATGATTTCCCAGCTACAAGATCAAATAGTTTCATTTAAAACCTGGAATGCAAATAATGGGCATATTTTGGTGATTTGACGAGCAACGACAGATGGCAGATTCTGTAACAACAGCAGCAGTTGCTGTTCATTAACATGTCATTTCAAAACGATTAGCAATCGCAGACAAAGGGAATTCTCTTTAAGCAACATATCAAAGCAAACAAAGCCACAAAAGATGCCCTGAAACCAGCATGGCTAACTGTCACGTTTTGCATGCCAAAAAGGCATTGTAAGGAGAAATCATAGATTATCTATCGAAAGAAGAAGGATAGATACCGGGTGCGCAAAAAAAAACTATCCACTTTTGACAGGCCACCATAAATCCATAAATCGTACACTAGACCGATTTGAAGATTTATGACTGAATCTTTTTTTGTAAATTTCTTAGTCTTCTGCTTTTGGAGCTATAAGCACTGAAAACACTAAAAACGATCAAAAATCGTGGATCAAATTTTCTAAAGACTTGACATGAATGGACAAAGAGAAAACTTTTTCGTGGTAATTTGGGATTTAGAAATTGATTAGTTATATTTTGCAGCACGAGTGTTAGTTCAACAACCGGCCTGTTGCGAAATTCTGGAGTAGTTGCAATCAAGCCAAGCCGTTGCCTGCATGACAATTCAACGAGAGTCCATGCTTGCTTGGCCTCGTGACACTTCATTGTTTGTCTTTTTACTCCCTTGACACAGTAACGCAGTACTTACTACTTGCAAGAAAATATAAAATCAATGAAATTACAAAGAGATTGAAAGTAATTTTACATTTCTCCCAACATTGAGCAAAGGTTCGTGTAGCAAAGTACAACTAATTGATTTCTAAATTCCCGAGTCACCAAGTTTTCTCTTTGTCCATTCACGTTGAGTCTTTACAAAATATGATCAATGTTTTTTATTGATTTCAGAGTTTTCGAGAACAAAAAGTTTAAGAAACCTGCCCATACCTCAAGAAACAGAAGACTAAAAAAATTACAAAAAATATTAGAATCTAATTCTGGATTTTTAAGCTAAAGATTAAGTCATCAATCTTAAAAATCGGTATAGTGTATGATTTATCGTGGCCTATCAAAAGTGGATAGTTTTTTTTTGGTAAACCTGGTATGAACATCCGCATCATGGATTTCAACTGTCCAATACAGCTGGGCATTAGATATTTTTAACACTGTAAATATACAAGATTTGTAAGACCTACTTTTCAGCCTCAAAATAAAATCGGTGAGGCAGATGGTTAGATAGATCTTCTTCTTTTGATAGATCCTTGTGACTTCTCTTAACAATGCCTTTCTGCATGCACAATGCAGCAGTTAGCCATGCAGGTTTTGGGGCATCTTTTGCAGCTTTGTTTGTTTTGATTTATTGCTCAAGAGAATTCCCTTTGTCTGCAGTTACTAATTGCTTTGAAATGCCATTTCAATCAACATCAACTGATGATATTGCTGCAAAATTTGCCCTTGCTGATTTTATGTGTTTTGACAACATTAAGTTATTCTCAAATGCTCTCAATTTATAAAATAATCTTAAATCCGGCGAAGAAAAAAACTTTCAAGGAAAATGCATATTTGTAAAATATGCTCTTGCTCGTCTCTCCAGATTTAAATGCAGTGCTATGAAGCCATGCATGCGAATATTTTGAACTTACTTTTCATATTATCTTGGAGTTGCCTTCTTTGAAAATTTGTTAATTTTGACTCTTCCATCATAACTAGAAAAAAAAATATCAATGAATCATTCATATGCAACTCAGAATGACTAGCAGTTTAGCATAACATAAAAATCTGAAATTGAACTGGATTGTATTGTTACCCTCAAACTTGATTTGTTTAGCATCTGTTTTGTTGATTTTGAGAAAAAGCCGTGGGATTGATTGCTGGCCCCTAGAAACATCCTCAAAAACTGACCTAACGTACAACAGGCTTTGGGCATATTAACATGATAGGAGTAAGAAGAATTCTTAAGGACTCTCAAGAATTCTTCACATTCTGACAAGAATTCTTCAGAGTTATGAAAGATTATCAAAAATTTTAAAGAATTTTTTTTTTATTTACGAGTTCTTTTCAAGAACTCTTCAGGCAAGAAACCAGTGTTAATGTGTGCAAGACTTGTACTGTACCACACATACATTAAATTGCAGCCTGTCATTATATGTTGCAAGATTTGCTATCAACAAAGATAGATATTGAAAAAAGCTCTTCTTCTTCAAATCAAGCAATAAATTTTGTATGGCCTGAAAAACATAGTTTTCCGAGACAGGATCAGTAGGAGTAGGTAGTTATGCACGAGTCA
>REGM01000120.1:852986-871736 GCA_004194415.1 Aurelia aurita
CGTGCCGTGCCGTGCCGTGCCGTGCCGTGCCGTGCCGTGCCGTGCCGTGCCGTGCCGTGCCGTGCCGTGCCGTGCCGTGCCGTGCCGTGCCGTGCCGTGCCGTGCTGGCTCGGCACAAAACAGCGGTTCGACATTAATCTTCATAAATTGATATGTATACTTGCTACACGAGTCCTTCATGGCTTATTGACCGTTCCTTCGACATCTTTGAGACAAATTTAAAGAATTGATGTCCATGTGGAAGTCAATGCTCACAAGCAGAGGGTTGTGGGAGATTGCTGGCTCTCGCAGCACCATTAAATCCTTCAGATAAATTTAAAGATCTGATGTACGTATCAAAGTTAGTACTCACAAGCTGGGTTTTCCGTTGCACCATACAGCAGCAACAATTGAGAAATTTCAATTTCATTTTTTAGCAGTGCAACATCCAAAGGCGTAAAGTTGTCTGCGTTTACCCTGAAAATATAAGTATTTCCAAATTGATACGCACATACATGTAAGCATAAATATTTGAGCACAAAAAAAAGAAAGAATTTCAAAAATACAGCATGCTTGCTTTAACGTTCCGCTGTCGCTTCATCAGAAGCGAAAGTGAAAAGTGAAAGCAAGCATTGTATACTTCTGAAATTGTTTATCTGTTTCATATAGTTTATCGAAGGGAGTTTATTGTTATTCGTTTGTAGAAAACAGAAATTGCGTAGGATACATCTTTTGGAGTACAGTAAATCCCCGCATATAAGAACCTACAAAAAAAGAACCTACAGGCTGTTTTTCCTAAATTATACACCTCGTAATTAAGAACCTGTTTCAGTTTGATGGAAAAATATGTTCTGATGACAAGGGTAATAAAGTTAATTTTTTGATTTTCCTTGTTAAGTTTGGTTTTTTTCCTAGTTGGCTGTTCAAATCTGAACCGCCTCCTCTGCTATTTGTAAGCTTAAAATTAGTTATTAGGTCCTTAACAACATTGTGAAAACAAAAAACAGGGCTGAAAAGCTGTTGGTTATAAATGCTAATAGGTTTACACAAGGGTTCCTTCGAATAAGAACCGCTATACCCTGAAATGAACATAAGTACCTTTAAAATAAGAACCTAATTCAGCCTGGCTCTCAAAAAAGTAGGTTCTTATACGCGGGGATTTACTGTAGTATATAAATAGATTTGCAAAAAACAGAAATATTTTATGTTTACAAAACAGCAAATCTTTAAAAATGATTGTGTGCATTAAGATTACACTTTTTTCTAGTGGATGGCTTGAACAGAACTCAAGGTATCTCACTGTAATTCTACCATCAGCGTTTTTGACAGCTTGATATTTTTTTCAAAATTACGGCACTTTTCTTTTTATTAAAAAAAAATTCGCGCAAAGTTTCGAAGAAAATTGAGACCGTCGTAACTTTTCAATTAATGGAGGGAAATCGCAGAATTTTAAAGAAAAGTCAAAGTCCATAAATAATATTTTCTTGACAAATACATACTCATTGATTTTTACGTCAGGCTGTTGAAGGATCTTCCTAATCTCATCGATATCTTGTCTCTCGATTGCGTCAAACAGAGCTAAGAAAGAAATATTCTAACTATAAGCATTTTCACACTGAAGCTTTTAATTTGCTCCATCTAAGGTTTAAGCAAGGGCGCCTACCTTGTATGAATTTGTTTATTCACCATGCTGTTTCGTGACATAGTACACGGAGCAATTGCTGTCCTGTTAATTCAAAAATCACGCTGTCTGGTTCCCTGTGGTCACCTCTTGTAACAGTTGATATCGTATTACATCAACACCTGAATTTGAAACCACAAAATTATTCTTACGTCATCTTACGTCGTCCGGTTAAAGGACAACAGGACAGTAATTGCTCTGTGTACTATGTCACGAAAACAAGACTGGGAATAGAAGCATAGGTTCCAGATCTTTAAAAAAGTCGGTGTAAAGTTATGTGACCTATTTCTTTGAATGGAATGACTTGAAAGAAACTTTAGCTACTTTGTTATAATTCTTCCGTTGGACTTTTCAGAAATCTTCAATATTTTCAGAATTAGAGTGTCTTTCTTCTTTTTTAAGAAGTCAAGAAAAATTTTGAAAAAAACTTAAAACCATCGTAATTTCTAAACTTTTTTAGGAAATATGGAATAATTTTCCAGGAGAAACATAGTTTATGAATGTCTACAATATGGTATCAAGCAAAAGTCTTTCACTCTTCTGGTTTGCGATTTGGAAATTTGATGACGTCACATCCTCAAATGAGTTGAAACATGAGACACGCTGTAATTTCGAAAATATTCGAGACTTCTGAAAAGTCCAATGGTAGAATTATAGCAAAGTAGCTAAAGTTTCTTTCAAACCATTCAATTTAAAGAAATAGGTCACATAATTTTACACCGACCTTTTTACGCCAATTTAAAGATTTGAAACCTATGCTGGGAATAGACCCAATTCATACAAGGTAGGCGCCCTTGGTTTAAGCAACATTAACAATAACATTTAAAAGTCTCAAGATCTCCAATTTGCATCCTCTTATTTCCAATAAGAGCAAATATTGCAACAATAGCATCCGTTGCCTTTATGCCAAATATAACTGAATTTGAATTTCGCAACATAATTTGATAGACATACCTTCCAATGCATTTTTATGTCTTTTGAAACTCCGTGGTCGCTGATCTTTCAAAGCTGCATGAAATTAAAACATTGTTAATAAAGACTTAAATGTCTCTTAAGATTTCATTGCCATCTTCTACGAGTCTACGAGTTTATTTCTGTGCCAATACACCACTTCGACGAACGACCGCCATTATGGACATTTTTCTAAATTTCATGATACAACATTTTCGACTCCAGATTCGGATTCAGCACTCCAGACAAGACATAGTCTAGCTGCAACGTTTCATCTGCCTAGCCCTTGTTATATTGATTCTGCATTGCTATAATGTTTGTGATTTTATAAAGGGTTTGACCGCAAAAATCGTTCGAGGGTAAACTTTTACCCCCAAACTTTGTTCATGGTCAAATCCCTTATAAAATACGGAGTCTTATATCACCGTAAAATCAATACAAAAAGGACAAGAAGATGAAACGCTGCAGCTAGACTATATCTGGGGTGCTGAATCCGAATCTGCAGTCGAAAATGTTGTGTCATGAAATTTGGAAAAATTTCCATAATGGCGGCCGTTCGTCGAAGTGGTGTATACACAGTATTTATCTTCTTCATAATTCTACCGGGTGCGCCAAAAATGTTGACGGTTTTGAAAATTCGTAGAACAGAAAGTACTGAATGGATTTGAACCAATCGAACTCTGACTGATAGCCGATAGGCTGAAGTTATTTGCAATCTTTATTATGATTTTCTGACCATAGAACAACATGCAAGTGCTTTTCATCTCCTGTGAAAGTTAAGAAATGGATCTTTACGCTAAATCCATTTCACGGATCTCCTGCACATTATTGACATGGGAACATGAACTTGACTGTCTTCAAACAATTTGCAACACCGTAAAATATCTATATTTATTCATTATTAACAAAGAATTGAAAACCATTATTGTGCAACAGAATATTTAAGAGCATTTTCCAAGCATAAATAATATGCTCATTAGGTGTACACATAATTTTTAACACCGTAAAACATCTACAGGGTGTTCGCAACCCAACTATAAAATTGAAAATTTTAAAAAAATAATAAGATTTGAATAGATGTACTGTATACCATCTGAAAGCAAATTTTTTCTTCTTCCCAATGATACGCAATTTTGATACATTAATAGAATTATTTATCATTTAATTGATATTTTAGTAAGTATGGCCTATTTTAGATGCAGCATGCTGTAAGAGCAAAATGGAGACCTTTTTTACCGTAAAAAGTCGCAAAACAGATTTTGTGAAAACCTTTCACGCCTAGAAGCACTTGAGGTGATGGCCTTAGGTAAGAAATATACATATTTACCCCCATGAGACATTGATTTAAAATGGCAAAATAAGCTCTCACAAAGATAGGTTTTTGCCTATATAAATGTCCTACCACTTTCCTGCATCTAAAATAGGCCATACTTACTAAAATGTCAATTAAGTGATAAATAATTCAATTAATGTCCCCAAGCTGGATATCAGTGGAAAGAAGAAAGATTGTGCTTTCAGATGGTATACGTCAAATTTATTAAAATATTATTATTTTCTAAAGAAGCTCAAATGAAATTGGGTTGCATTTTTTTAAACCCCTGTATATTCATTAATCAATAACAAAAGCATTGACAATGATCATTGTATAAAAGAATATTTAACAGCATTTTCCAAGAATAAATAATATGCTCGTTAGATGTTAGGATGAAGAGGATCAGATTAGCACCATCTCCACGCTGAAAACAAGCTTAAACATTTCCCCCCAAACCTTAGAAAATCTGTCAAGTAATATATTCACTGAAGTTTGTTATCGAAGTATTTATCCGTCAGAAATTTTCCATTCATGATCTAATGTGGGAATTGGCCAGACTGGTTGACGAAAGTCCGTTGTAGAAAAACGAAATGATACTGGCGTGGGAAGACTATTGCGCAACTTACTTAGGCCGGCTCGGTCGCATATTGGGCAATCGCCTCCTATTCTCAAATGCTCACAGGCATAAACTGTTAAATCTAATTGCTCTAGATTGAAAGTGGCGAAATTCTAATTTTCGATTTAGATGACAGCTGGCAGCGAGCGAAAAGATATCATTCCCGATCATAGATCATTGCAAATGCGCAGGACAGCTGCTGGGCTGGCCAACCTCGTCTCAGCTTGCATTTGAAGTTATCTTAACTTGAACGGACCTAGCCTGCGTCACAGACCATAACGAGGGGGAGTTATGGTCTGTGTGATGGACTCACTTTTGTTGTCCCAACGACTTCAGCACAGAATCTATTGTGTGACTTCAGCATAAATTAAACAAACAAAGAGCTAGACAAGCCAATATCATTAGTTGAATATTCACAAGATCTCTGTGAAACTATTCGGACGATCCCTGACTTTTGGGGATATTCCATTGTTTTAACTAACAATAACCATTGTCTTGTAGAATTTTGCCTGAAATTTTGCCTGAAATTTTGCCTGAACATGTTAAATTTTGTCCGAATTTTTGCATTTTTGAAAATTATTGGGTGTGTTACATACCCCACACTCCACACCCTACTAGCTAAGCCCTTGTCTAAGAACCAGGAACGGAAAACTTGCTAGAGTCAGAAAGAGATCAAATGAGAAAGTGTTTTCCAACACTGTGAACACGCGCGATAGGAAACGAGTTTGGTGTTTAACTCACCTGTAATGTATGTATTAATTCTCTTGCCTTCTGCTTGTTATTCAGCTTGAAACAGGCCTAAATGAGCCCGCAGCTGCAATGTGAGCTTCCGTCCCCATTTTGTTCATTTAGGCCTGTTTCAAGCTGAATAACAAGCAGAAGGCAAGAGAATTAATACATACATTACAGGTGAGTCCAGAGCTGCAAAAAGTATCGGAACCTAGGAACTAGGTTCCCAGAAAATTTTCCGCCTTGGCAGAAACTTTTCAGCAAAAGTTGTTTCAAATAAGAACAAAATGAACATTTTTTGCAATTTCTTTAAAAAAGAAGTTGCTTGACTTTTCTACTATCGATCATGATCTCTGGTAGATATGTAAGGTTACAGGCCCTTGTGTCCATTAGCAGGACAAGAATTCTCAAGAAATCTTGAGAATTCTTAAGAATTTTCAAGAATTCTTCACATTCTCTTAAAAATTACTGAGAGGTTTGAAAACGACTGAAAAATGCTGTACAAATTTTCAAAGAAGAAGTCTTAAGAAATTATTTATTTCCCCAAGAATTCAGAAAACTTCTGCAGAATTCCTAGTCAAGAAAGCAGTTTTAGGGTGTGTTTGATTGGTAATTCCAAACCTACCAAATTCTGAAAACAGTAGACTTCGCAGAGACGGAAATATCTTTCCCAATCAAACAGAAAAGTCTTGAGACGGTAGGCTTCGGGTTCACCACCAGGGTTTGCTAATGAAAGTGAGAATTTCTCCGAAGTCTGCCAAACCTACTGCCTTTTGGAGCAGAAGGTTCAGAAGGCCTTCCAAACCTACCAAACCTAACGTTTTTAGATTTTTGGAGTCTATCAAGCACAAATTCCGAGTCTACCAAGTCTACCGTTTTCAGAATTGGTACCAATCAAACAGACCCTTAATGTGCACAAGGTCTGTACTGTAGTTGAATATTAGCAATGCAAGATGAGTGTCTTTAACTTGCATTGGAAGGAGTTTTCTCACTTCTGCATACCTTGGGCACTTGTAGATGTCCCAAGGACTGTAAAAATTCCTAAAAGTAAAGTGTGCATAGTTTGGAACTAATTTCTGAACTTTCTATTAAGAAAATGTTATTACCTGAAATTCTTGCTGAAGAAATCCTTAGAATATTTTTAAATTCTTTAAAATTATTGCTTAAAATCCTCACAGCCTTCCATACCTCAGCACAATATTAAGAAAATCTAGGAATCTTTATGAATTCCTGTCCTATTAATTAATGTACACGAGGGCTACACTATACAAATAATAATTCTGGAAATCTACTGTAAATTACAACCAATTTGCCTTTGCCTTCAGTCCAAAGTGCAGCACACAAATTTCAAAATTTTGTTTCATGAACAGATGAGCATTTTGAGTCTTGTTTGACCATTGTATTCTCCCATTGTTGAACTGCTGCTACATAAAATTTAGAAGCCTCAGCCAAATTTGGAGGAAGATCAAATAGCTCAACAGCTTATGAATTTTGGCAGTCTGATTTAATAATATTTCATGATAGAGTGTCAGGAACAAGAATTTACTTGAAAGAGGTGAGTAACAAAGTGTGAACTTGGCCAAGAGATTTTTGTACCGAAATAGAAAGTACACACTCATACCCAATGGCAAATGATTTATACTAAACAAGATAGAGAAGAACATTCCATAATTAATCAAGGATTTTACAAGGATTTTAGACCTCTTTCACAATTAGATTCAATTTGAGGTAAAAGATGCAAATCCCTGCACAGCAAGAAATCTACGCCATGCGTATTTTGATGCGAATACACATACAGAACTATTTCATGCGTTGCTGGGAGCAATGCACGCTTGTGAGATTTAGCTCGCACATCATATCATGGCAAAGGATATGTTTCAAAACAACTGGCTTAATTGTGGAAAGGGTCTATTTAGAACCCAAAGCTCTAGCTTTGTCAGAATATTTTGAGGACCTTTCAGCAGATGACCGGCAGAGGCATTATTGTGCATTTTGCATACTGTGACCTCACAGAAATTTTTCCCCGGTTCGCCAGGTTCCCAGAAAGAAAAAAATATTTTGCAGCTCTGGGTGAGTCAAACACCAAACTCGTTTCCTATCGCGCGTGCTGTGAACACTGAAAGGGGCACAGAAGTTTAGTATATTTGGTAATTTGGGATTATAACGAGAAAGTAAATATCTTACTTGACAAACTCGTTTCAGGCTCAGCAAAGGCAATTCTCTTCCTGAATGGTGATCTTTGTGACAGTGAAACCGACCGGTTGAAGGCAGGCTTTCCGGATGTCTCAACTGGACTGTATTGAAGTTGTTTCCGGAGAACAGCCGGACTTTCAGATGGTGAGGGCAAGTGATCCAAGCTATTTGCACGTCTTCGAATGCTGAGAGAAACGAGAAGATAAAATTAATGATTTAATCAAAATCGCAATTTGCATGGTGTTTAAAAATCTACAAAATACTCGGATCTAATCGGCAGCAGAACCGACTTTCAGCGGTCCCCCAATAAGGATCAAGGACCAAAGGGAATTTAGGCCTTATTAAATATTATCATATGCATATTAGCTACACAACACATGTCAGTTAAGCTCATGGACGTCCAAACTTCTACCTGACTCGCCGATACGTTCACAATGTAGGCCGTATGCAATAATTTGTTTTCAATTACTATACACTATACACAAGTCCTAGACTTGTTACAATTATCTATAGCAATTTATATCATCAGTTCACGCGGAGGAGCGAAAAAGGGGATCACGTAGGCCCATTAAGGCTCAGAACTTCAGTGCTCTGTTTCCATTTCCCTCCGTTTAGAAATTTCTAAAGGCTACGTCTGCCCTCTTTCGCAGTGGAAAAGCAAAGTCTTCACGCAGGCTAGTGACTGTCATTATGAAGATGCAATGTTTGACCCTTTTTGGCCTGCTTCGATGAGTTTTCAGGGGGCGGAATTTCACAAATTCGTTCGTAGCTCGGGAATGCAATGACCGATTTTGATGAACTAAATTTTCAGATCTGAGTTTGCATATTATCTACGAGATAAATATCATTCCCAAAGAATCAGAAGGCTTATTTTTAAGCTACAGACTAACAAACTGCTAAACTTTTACGTAAACTCAGGCGGTGGATAGATAAGTCTTATTCTGCTAGCCTAACTTGAAAACAAATGTCTATAGGTACTCCTAGACTTACCCCAATCGCCCTAATTTTTTCACTCCATTCCATTTTTACGATCACTGCGGCGGAAATACGTTGATGCGCAGGAGCATAAAATATCGATTCGTAGCAATAACAATTCAATTCAATTAAAAAAGGTAAAAAGTGATGTTGTTGTTGCGATAACTGGGACATGTATTGAGTCTAAGGTACACCTGTTTTGCAAGAAACTGTCTTCAAAGCTGAACGATTTATAAGCGCGTAACGCAAAGCTCAGGGCTATCTTTAAAAGGCGGCTCATGGCCTGATGGCCAAAGCTCAGTTAGGTATTATCCTTACTTTATCAACTCAAATGTGATTGATCATTATATAGTTAATCCTAAAACCACAGACTTCAATACCTTAGCAACGATTCCCTACAATAACAAATGCGCCCTTGGAAATTGTAACTCCTTTCTTTGAATCTAAATATAAACATGATCCATCCATAAAGCATTATCTCTTTCCATACAGCGAAGGGAGGGGTAGGAAATCAAAGAAAAGACACAATCCACACGATCTCTTAGCTACAAAAACAGACGAAAGAAAAATTTGATCCTTCGATTCACAGCGTCGAGAGTTCCTTAAATTCCCAGAACGATCTCTGCATTTTTAGCTGAATTGGCTCCTTATGGTTGTACGCCAAAATAGTAATTTTTCCTTGAAAAAATCTCTGAAAACAACTTTATCAAAGTCTACAGCGGTAACTTGCTACGCTGAAAACAAGCAGGTATCTGAAGCGAATATAATTCAAGACTAAATAAAAATAATGCTGTCATAACCTTTCTGTTGGATTTCTGAAAGTTTCTTATTGAATCTTAAATGCAGAGTGGTATCATGTCTTGAATTTTGCCAAATAATAAAATTTTCAGATCGACAGATTCTTTTAAGAAGAAGTCCCTTCCTATTTCTTAAGCTTCATTCATCGTTTTTAATCCTTAATACATGAAAGCTTTTTCTCAAAACTACATATAATTTTAGCTTCTCTTTCTAAGGTAGGAAGAAAATTGCTTCCTTGCCCACTGAAAAATAAGCTCCATCGATTTCAATATCTTCTGTTGCAACTGTCACAATTTCTTTGTCTGCAGGAGAATTCCCCGTAAGTGNGTCATAACCTTTCTGTTGGATTTCTGAAAGTTTCTTATTGAATCTTAAATGCAGAGTGGTATCATGTCTTGAATTTTGCCAAATAATAAAATTTTCAGATCGACAGATTCTTTTAAGAAGAAGTCCCTTCCTATTTCTTAAGCTTCATTCATCGTTTTTAATCCTTAATACATGAAAGCTTTTTCTCAAAACTACATATAATTTTAGCTTCTCTTTCTAAGGTAGGAAGAAAATTGCTTCCTTGCCCACTGAAAAATAAGCTCCATCGATTTCAATATCTTCTGTTGCAACTGTCACAATTTCTTTGTCTGCAGGAGAATTCCCCGTAAGTGTATACCGAAACGAAAATATTCACCCTTGCCCTTTAATCTAATTATTTGGTTTTCCAATATACGTCAAGGAGCAGTTTGATAATAGAACATTTACTCAATTAAGAAGTCAAGTTGGGTTAGTTATACATAGATTTGAAACGAAGAAACCTTGAAGCCTATGTGTGATCTCTAAGAAAATATATCACTGCATATAAAAAAAATGTATATGTTTTTCACTCGTTTGGACAAACCCTGGAAGGGAAGGTCGAGTGCAAACAAAAATTGTCCTGAAATTTTTGCCTTATTAGGCATTCTTTTCACATTGTCTTCTCGTGAAAGAACACAAAATGAACTGTAGCATGGTCTTCAAATCCAGCCAACAAAGAAACCTGCATGCCAAAATGAAAGACACGTTGCAATAAGGTGACAATTGTCCTTGCAAGTTGTTGTTGTTGTGAAGCAATGTAGGTCATATCTAAAGTTAAAAACTCTAAAAACAAATGCTTTGCTAGGGCTTTCTTGCTTTGAGGCAACTCCAGCACTGCTCTCTTTCCCTCTCTGACAAACTGATTTCTCATAAAAAAAGATTGCAAACACTTACACTGCTGCCTTGAATTGGCTGACTAGAGAATGAGATTTGAGTGTTTCATCTTCAAAAATCGTGATTAAATTTCCCTGACTTTTGGATGCAGCCACGATAAGTCTCGGCATTATCCAGCGAACAAATGCAAGCAAAAAGAGATTCTTTCCCTCCTTGAAAACGTTCCCACTGCGGTGTGCAGACACACCAGAGCAACAAGGCCAAGTAAACTTGCTAACCATAAGCTTGCGGGTCAAACGTTTTCTCTCCTTATTCGATCAATATGATTCTACTGACAGAAAATTCGTGAGATACTGAAGCTCTTGAAAACGTTTCCACTGCGGTGTGCAGACACACCAGAGCAACAGGGCCAAGTAAACTTGCTAACCATAAGCTTGCGGGTCAAACCTTTTCTCTCCTTATTCGATCAATATGATTCTACTGTCAGAAAGTTCGTGAGATACTGAAGCTAAGAACAATAAAACAATTATTCGTCTTCTTGAAATCCTTAGAACTTTCCAACTGTTCTTTGCAGCCAAATATGACAAATAAAGCAATATTACACTTGCAAAACATCTGAGTGTGGACTGAAAATTTCTCTCCTCTTTTGACACCAGTTTGATTTACTACCAGACGAATTCTTGAATCAAAAGATATTGTAGCTATGAGTGACTTATGGCTGATCTTGCAATTTCACAAACTTCCTCGATATGAGTTAAACAAACAGCCGAAACTTTGACGAGTGAACAAAACACTTGCTCTTCTCTCCACCAAAACTTTCATCGAAACAAAACTTTCCAACTTCTCTACAGAATTCTTGTATCAGTAGAGGCTAAGCTTGAAAATGGTTGCTCTTGGAAAGCGACACTTTCCAAACAAAAGAACAAATCGAAATTTCCAAAACACAATTCTCGTCGACGTCAAACTGACTGATCTTTTCGACCTCAAATTAAGTTGTCGTTTGTGTGTACCATTCCGCAAATGAGCATAAAACCTCGCATAAAACCAAGGCTTTGGTAGATGTATGGCGAGACGAATCACGGATTTATGTTGCCAGGCCGATTGATAATCCAATCATTAATACATCACATCATTAATATATCGCATCATAAATATATGCCATCATTAATATATCGCATCATGAAACATCGAGTTGTCCAAGAAATCCCAACTTTCAGCAATCGCATTTCTGATGGTGAACAACAAAATACCGCATGGCCGTAACATCTGTCGCTCATTCGAGAAAAGCTTTCGTACCAGAGCTAAGAATTTCAGTTCATATGCTCTTTACGATGAATTAAGCTGAGAAAAACCTACGAATTGCGCAAAGCTCAGAACGATATTTTAAGTTGGAATAGAGGAACATAATTCCTGGAATAGAGGACTGATGGAATAGAGGACTGATGGAATAAAGAGTTGAAAGAAGGCAAATGGTTAATGACTGATGGTTAGAAGGCAAATGTAAAATGTTGTTAGTTATGTACTCAGGGGGGGGGTATACGACTTGAGGATGGACGGGAGTCTGCCGCCAGGTTTTCAGAAAGCTACCCACTTCTAACTGTCAGAATTTGCCTTCGTAACCACTTTTATGATGATTTTTGGCGAAAAACTACCCATTTTAAAGTATTATTGCCGATTTCAGCAGAACTGACCCATGTTTAATATGTTCTTAAATTTTTGTCAACACAAAAAAGGTTCTTATTATTGCATTTGTAGCCTCAAAGCATTGCGTTTGAATCGACAAAGCTATCGTAAAGTTATCCATCGATCCATAATTCAAGATACTCAAACAAAACACAATCGCTGACCGTTCCATCTTTTACATATCGCAGATTTAGAATCGCTGGGAGGCATGGTCGTCTTTTTAAATAGCAACAATCGGAACGATAGAAAGCACAAAGCGTAAACAAAACCGCAGTAAAGTTGACAAATGGCTTGCAGAGTTATAAGGCCTTATAACCTGAGAACTGTGGGCGAGGTCCTACCATAGCTTTCTTCTAATTCATTGGAATTTATTTTTCAGTTCGTGACCAAACAAATAAGATGATGGCATGATTCCGTGCGAAGGTGTGGTTGCATGACCTCCTCAAAGTTTCCGATTTCTGCCAGGTTATTTACACCCAACTTCTTACGTCATCAAAACGAATGCCAACAAAACACCTAACATATCAATCAACATCTCTTACTTTGCAGAAAAGTGTATTTGGTATGGGTCAAATTTTCAGAAATAATTTCCGATATCTGTTCAGTTTTTGTACCGAGAGAGTAATGAAAAACAATCCCCGTCGGCTTCTCTGTTCTGAATTGAAGAGGGATTTTCTCGAGAAAGCCCCTTCCAGAAACCTTCAAAAAAGGCCCAAAATCATGATCAAATTTCCCAAATATTTCTGATTACCCTAATCCTTACCCTTATAATTCAGAACGGAGTGATTGATTTAAAGACCCTCTACTAACCATGTGGCTTTGCACACCGTTGCTGTCCCAGAATGCACTGCAAATGGACTTTCAGATTATCTGAAAGTCTCTGATGCTAGGCCAGTGTTGTGCTTTTTTCTCATGCGCAGCACGCAAAGCCTCATGGTTAGTAGAGGTCTTTAAGCCAAGTAAATTTCATGCTAATTGAACATGCCCCCTATCAAACACCCCTATCAAGCAGGGCATTTGCCAATAGCATTGCTTTAACATCCAGGGGAAAAACTATCGTGTTTCTTTTTCACTCATCCGGTAGGAAGATCTTTCCAAATACCGCGTTTGATGATTCATTCCGCCAAACTTTGCTCCACATCGAGTTTAGATTTTGCTTTTCGAAGTGCAGAAGCACGTTATTTTACAAGGTCATGGGCAACTTGCGGGAGTCTCCATGGCTGAGCTTTGTTCGGAGGAGCTTTGAAATCTTCTCATGATAAATCAAGGGGATTGAAGTCAATTCGAAGCTTCCAAAACTTCTCTCTCCGTGAGAACATTGGCTGAAAGGTTTCTTTTGAAGTGCAGGAGCACGTTATTTCACAAGGTCAGGGGCAACTTGCGGGAGCCTCCATGGCTGAGCTTTGTTCGGAGGAGCTTTGAAATCTTCTCATGATAAATCAAGGGGATTGAAGTCAATTCGAAGCTTCCAAAACTTCTCTCTCCTTGAGAACGTTGGCTGAAAGGTTTGACAGTTTCTCTCTCCTTGAGAAAGTTGGCTGAAGGGATTTTCCGCTGAAACTCAGAAAATCTGTCTGGCAAACCTTTTGCTAACTCCTCCATTGAAATTGTTTAGTTCGAACGCTGTGGCTTCCACTTGCTCGTTTGGGTCGTTTGGTTGCTAGGGTCGTTGGAAAACGTGGTTTCCACTCGGTCGTTTGAGCAGTTGTAATTGTTCAAGACGACCTAAACTAGGCTTTGGAAGCAAGAAAAACACTCGAGGAACTTTACAAACAGTCAACTCCTGCAGTCAGCACATCTAAAGGTGAATCACTCGTGTTTATCATAGAGGCTTTTATGCACACATGAAGTTAAACAAAAATCATAATCCATTCTAAACCAACCACCATGGGTGGGCAGAACAACAAACAACTTCGTTTTTAGGCCTTGTTCATTCAGAGTTGAAAATTCTGTCAATGATATGGCCACTGAATTGCACTAGTTTTAACATCAAGGTGTCCTTTCCCCAGTCATGAAACTCCTGTTAACGTTGGCCACTTCTATCTTTCCCAACCTGGTTTCACACCAAACATCCCATATGATTATATCAATGAAATTTCTTTCCACGTGACATACCGGGTGTCCCAAAAAAAGTGAAACATTTTGAAACTCACCAAAATTTGATTATGTTGCCGATCTTAAAAATTTCTTTTGGTGCATTTGTGTTAAGGATCAAATTAATTTAATAGATATTGCAACCTCCATTTGCAATTTAGTGCTTGTGGGGGTTCCTGCTTTTGAGAGCTACCTGGTTTGGAGCCATCTTGCTCCAGATTATTGCTTCCCGCTGCAATGTAAAAGACATGATCTGGTTCTAAAATGCAAACCTTCTACCTTCAATGATTTATGGACTGTATTCTCTGATTCATATTCTGGCTTTTATTCTAACCAAAAGCAATCCTTTTCCCATCTTTTCCCACCAATAATACCCACAAATAGAAACAGCGCGGCGCCACCGCAGGAACGGCCTTGTTACCAAATTTAGGTGTGGCCATCGTGCAAATCTTATCAGGATGCGAAATACTTCCATAGCCTAATAACAGAATTAGCTGTTTCTATGCATCGCAGCCGCAACGAATCAATAAATGAGGGAAAGGAATACCTTGGCATACTATAATTTATAAACTGCCTCAGAAACTGACTCAGGAATCTTGAATCTAATATGTTTTCTTATATACCAAAACCCTCGTGAACATCGTAAGCCTTGTTAACCAACTGAAGGGATGTTAGTGGGCAGAACACAAATTAATACTAGTATGAGATCGCAAAAAATCCCCCCCCCCCCCCTCCATCTTCAACATTCTTGACCAACACCAAACTGCACTCAGCATCTCCCAAACTCAAACAACATCCCGAAAAAAGAATGGCCAGACGACTCAGTATTTTCTTCAACCGAATTATTATTTTGTGCTAAAGATTAAGGAAACGGTTACTTAGATTTACGACGTGATTCCTCATCCAATTCAATGAGCAATACGGAGACTTATGTAATGAGTCTAACGGTTACTGCTACACTTACAGATATGGAAGCAAGGGCAGTGGAACACCATACACCACTGGGTTGCCCTCGCTAACCAACTCAACTTTGTATCGAGATATATGAGACTTTTCTTTTCGCTTCTGCGGAGTCTTTTCCTTGCGCTTTTTTAACTTCTCAACAGCATGAAACAGTCCACATTGTGCTGCCGGAAAAATTGTGAAGAGTGATCGAATTTTCTTCTTCTTTTCTTCAGCAACATGATAGGAAAACGGTAGCACCAAATCCTTGGATCTCATGTTGACTCTCGAGTTTTTATCTCTGAGATGTTCCTGTAAAGACGCTCGTCTGACTAACTGATCTAGCTAAGGAACTTCCCTTTTCTTAAAATATATAATCTGATACAAAAATACAACCTAATACACCACCATATGTTCGTTCCAAATATAACCATGCATTCTCCAGAAACGCGTTCCGTGAATATCTTTGGTTATAACATATGTGTATTGAATTTACAAGGTTTTATTGTCACATTACGCGGAACAAAACTGTCTCCATAAACAGAAGGCACAGCTTAAGCTACTACTGACCTGCAACTGGTCGGCTATTAAGATTATTTAGCACACAATAGGAATGTCTAGAGCCTACCTAGCCTCCTTGGCAGACCGAGAATAAAGGTGGATCGGGAGTAGTTTATAGGAGACTTGAAGATATATGTCTTCTGAAGCGCTCTGAAAACCGCTTTGCTCTGCAGTTTCTGTGAGAGGTGCATAACTCCCTCTAAAAGCGTATGAAATTTAGACGAGAAAAGGATTTCTACAGGATTTGTGGGGTTTCCTGGGTTTCTCAGGTAAACGAAAGGATTTCAGTCGAAAGAGTGCGAGATTTTTAGGGATCGATTTGCCCCTCTGTTGCTTGCAAACGAAAAAATTGAGCAAAATAGTAGATTCTGTCCACTGCCAAGGGTTACTAGAATGCCTCAATGAAAAGGAGGCAAATTAACTTTCGTCCTTTTCTGCCATAGAGAGCCACTCGCAATGCTTCGTCCCAAACACAACAGTCACTGACTGACTGAGTTTGCCATTTGGGTGACCTCATGGAAGTTAGAAGGCTATTTGTCAGGGCTTCACGACTCAAGCACCTGACATTCCCAACGAATGAATCCTTTAGCCGAAAAAAATAGGAAACCAATCAAGAAACTTTCACTACTAAAACGAAAAAGTCCTTCTGAGGGAGTCAACATAGTTAAAAGCTGGCCCGGGCAAAGTTAAAAATATAGTCTATTGTATTTGATACTATTGGCACGTGCCGTTTCATTGTGTAGCTGAAGAAACAATGGGTGTGTGGGCGTTTTCGTAGCCTATTTATAGCGACCACTCAATATAGCTATGCCTATTCCCTTTAAGGATATAAGTTCTACAGGCAGACCCAAAGGTTCTTAAAGACCCTTCAGACCGCTTTCCTAAATAGTGTTACAGTAACTCTAATTAATGGAATTCAAATCAGTTATCAGCAGAACATAGTTAAAAAGCGCCAGCAAAAGATCTTCCCAGCTAACAATGTCTTCTTTGAGATTGTAACATCTGTAACAGCTTTGATGTCTGCATATTTGAAATTCAGCGGTTAAACTGACCAATCGCTTGATAAATTTGCAGATGGTCGCTTCCTTTAAAGACCCATTGCTAACCATGATCCTTCGCGGCGCCAAAGTCAACTTTCGTATCATCTGAAAGTAGCTTCTGGCCTTGGGTCTTTAATGTTGGGAACACCAAAGAAGCCGACAATCTCATTCATCTGCTTTGACTTCCATACTCGTAATCAAATCCCAGAGACCTCCCCCAACAAATGATACAAATTCGCAAAAAATCTTTCGACAATTTTTTGAAAATATGAAAGATTGTTTAAATCCTCAAAAATCTTGGGAAAAAATCTCGAAAATCTTGCAAAATCTCGAAAATCTCAAATTTTAGAAATCTTAGAAAATCTCACTTTGAAAACATCTTAGAAAAAATCTGCCCCTCGGTTCAACCGATCTACCGATCAATCAATCAATCAATCAATCAATCAATCAATCAATTCATGCCTTCTTCAGCAACAGCAAATTCTGGCTAAGAGAACAAGAACAGATTTTGTAACAACAGCATCATTTGCTTTTGAATAACACGCCATTTCAAAGCGATTAGCGCTCCAAGACAAAGAAAATTCTCTCAATCAACAAATCAAAACAAAGGAAGCCGCAAAAGATGCGATCTGAAATCAGTATGGCTAACTGTCATAGTGTGCACGTTCCCGCTCTTTATTGCTTACGTCCGTAATAGGCCTAGCCACGTAGCCAAAGCTACAAACAGTGCAGAAAACTGTAAAGGATTTGAATAAAGTTTATATGATGGCTGGTTGTTTTGTTGTGTCTGTTGCGTCTTGTTCACATGTGCAGATGTCCATCTTATTGGGGATAGGCCAATGCAGAAATGCGAATTTATCCCGAATGCAATATCTGCGCACGCGCTTCCGAGACTTCGAATTGGCTTATTGAATTTCCAAGCAAGATGTAAGATTGGATTTTGCATGTGACCCATCCGTGTGCGCCTTTAAGTTAAATACTAGCGATTATTAAGATCCAATATTTCAGAATCATTGAAGAAAAATCCTCGCTCCTTATGGCCAATGAATGGTCCATTACTACCAGAAAGCTTCAGTTTGCACGACCCCCTTGCTGATGTACGCTTCACCTGGTATTAAAACATTGGGCTTACTGCCATTTAAGGAGCCATCTATTGACATGGATAGTACACTACATCTTTGCGAATAAAGCAGCTTGTCTTAATCTAACAGCGACTAAGCTTGCGCAAAGCGCTAAAAACATCAACTGCTGATATGAAATACATAAATATATGCATGAAAAACAATTTTGAATCTGCTGATTCCAGATATTTTAGACGCCGTACGCCACACGATGTTAAGCCTTGGCCAAATGAGAAAATACTGCTTTATAAACATTTGCTTACAGTGGCAGATACTTTGTCGAAAACTGAAGCCCTATTAGGGGGATAACATTCTGAAATTTTGCCATTATTTCAAATTTCAAAATTACCATTATCAAATATTCTATACAGATCAACCGAACCATTATCGCTCCTTCCCAATGGCTGCTGTTCTCCTCCACAGAAGCGATAACTGGGAGTCAGATTATAAGTCTCTAAACAAGAATGTGAACATTTGGCATTACTTTTAAACACTAACCACATGTTTGCACGTTTGAGTAGGGCCTCAAGGTTGTATGGCAAACATGATCTACCCTCAACCTCGTTCCCAAGGATATCTGTTTTTGTCAACATGAGGCTAGCCCTCTTACGGAAAGCCCTTCATTACTTCATTGACACTGAGTAAGAGGTTGTGCTGCACATACTTTGTATAAATGAATATAAAATCGTGAGTAAACCAAATTCCGCTTCGGTGAAGCGAAAGCTAAACAACACCAACTTGTCTCATCATCATCATCATCATCATCATCATCTTCATCGTCATCGTCATCGTCATCATCATCATCATCATCATCATCATCATCATTGTCATCATCATCATCATCATCATCATCATCATCATCATCATCATCCTCATCATCCTCATCATCATCATCA
>REGM01000120.1:882873-942803 GCA_004194415.1 Aurelia aurita
ATCCGTGGCCTTATTACTAGGCCGTTGAAATCCCTTTGTCTGCGATCAATAATCGCTTTGAAATAGCCTGTCAATCAATGCTTTGTTTAAATCCGTGGTTCGATTACTAGGCCGTTGAAATCCCTTTGTCTGCGATCAATAATCGCTTTGCCTCCTCCTTGTTTGTAATTATGTGATGTCATAAGGCAGCTTGCAACCAAATAGTCAATTTGTAAAATACCATGTTTGGTTCTAAACTCTAAACCTTCACGCGCAATTGTTTGGTTGAAAGCTACCTTAACTTGTAGCTTCGTTTTCCGTTTGTATATTATCATTTTCTTTTTAGTAATAGTAGTTACGTGTATTCCTTAACTTTCTATGTAATGGCCCCGGGGTAGTCATAGTCTCTTGCTCCCCAGGGTATCGTTGTCGTAGTGTTTGTAAAGTAGGTTGTAGTTTATAGTAGAGGTAATTTGTTTTGTAAAATTTTATGGAAAATAAAAAAAAATAAAAAAATCGCTTTGAAATGGCGTGTCAATCAAAGGTAGCTGATGCAATTGTTACTAAATCTGCCCTGTGTCCCTGCATACAAAAAATCTGCTGAGCTCTTACCGAGTTGACATTAGGAATAGACAATGCAGGCCTTGTTTTGTAATACAATTGGTTGCTTGCTTGACTGAACGGTGTTCCATCGACTGTGCTCAATTCCAAAGTAGGTACATCGTCTTCCAGAGTCCATGCTAAGCCTACAATTACAAATAAAATCAGGTATATGGAGGCAATTGCATCATTGAGTGTCAATAAATCTTTTTATATCTAATAACATAGACTTTTTAGTTTATGAAAGGTATTCATGGAAAGCTCCGAAGAAATTAAAAGCATCGTAACTTTTAAGCTAATGGAAGAAAACTAGTAGCATATTCCAGAAACCTTAGTTTATGAAATCATACCGAGTGGGCCAGAAAAAAGTTCCCACGTTTGATTCATAGCACCAAGAGTACTTGATGGATTGGAATGAATCGAATTCTGCTTCGTAGCCGAAGGACTGAAGTATTTTTGTGAATTTTTTCGCGTTTTATGAGCATTGAAAATATAGGTAAATTCTACTTTACGAAAATTCATTTGCTGCAAAATGCCTGAAAAGGACCTAAAACATTTGATCAAATCGTAAAGAAACTCCTCGCACAGAACAGTAAATAAAGTACAATTTTGCACGGGTAAGAGATATAGACTGCACATTTATGGCCATGGGATTGAAAAACTTCAGTATTTTCGCAGTATTTGTTTGAAAATCTATTTCCTGTAACTCTTGAGAGAGATGAAATGTCCTTGCGTATTGTTCTGTGAGAGAGATTCCTTACGATTTGATCAAGTGTTTTTGACCCTTTTCAGGCATTTCGCAACCAAGAATTTTTGTAAAGTCAAATTTACCTATATTTTTTCAGTGCTCATAAGAACGCGAGAAAAATCACAAAAATACTTCATTATTTCTGCTTTTAAGTAGAATTCGATTCATTCCAATCCATCGAGTACTCTTCGTGCTACGAATGTTCGAACTTATTTCAGGCTCACCCGGTATAATTTGACAATATGATGACGCCACAATCTCAAAACTAGCAGAAATACAACAAGAGATGTTATTTTGAAAATAATAATGATATATCAAAATACTCGTGGCAGAATTATGGTAAAATTACGTCGACTTTCTTTCCAGATATTCATTTGAAAGACCATTTACACAATAGACAATAACGCTAAAGATGGCGGCTCCAAAGACTCTGTTGTGTTTCGCTACAAAGCATGCTGGTAAAAAGCTCGTTGACGACCACCAAACGAGACGTAAAAATTTCGGTCTGCCGTTTCGACTAGCTAGCTTGAATTCGAATCGACCTTGAATTCCAATGCAACATGGTTCGAAAAGAAACCTTTCCAAAGTAAAAAAAGTAAACTTTTGATTCGCATTGGAGTCTTAATAGACCTTTTAGGTATTCTACGAAAGAGTCTGAGTCGAGCGACATTTTCATAAAGTGTTATACGAAAGGCTCGATTGAGTAGCATTACAGCTTCTATCACTTTGTGCACTTTCGAAAATTCTACAAAATGTATCAAAATATCGTTCAATTCAGATTCTTTTTTAGAATAACAAAAAGGTCTATTAAAGATTCGCGTTGGAATTACAAAATTTTCCTATTTGTTTGCATTGATGACTTGTTCGGAACTTTACCACCGCTAGCCAGTCGAAACGGCAGACCAACATTTTTATGTCGTTAGGTGGTCGTCAGGGAGCCTTTTACCAGCATGCTTTGCGCGGTCGCCATCTTTAGCGTTATTGTCTATTGATTTTACAGGTTTAGAGCCTATGCTATAATGACGGCTCTTTGTGAATGTCATCTTGTCTTTCCTGTATCAAGCCTGACCATCGTAGTGCCATAGATCATGTTTAATCAGCACATCAATGGTTGGTCATCTTCGCGACGCCTACGTAAGGCACAAGCTATCAATCTCGTCCCCAGAGTGAGTTCGTTGCTCTACCTCTACTCTGGGATACAAGTCGCTTTTCGGCAATTTGATTGGCTGCTCGAAATCAATAGTAAACATAAATCATCTCTCGAAAAATTCCTAATTATTCAATTAAAAGTAACATAATTTAGTCACAAAGCAACAATCATTACATCATTACCGTATTACTGTATTGTTTGGAATCGAGGTCGCATAGTTATTGTTATCAAGCCAAAAGCAAATCTATAATGGCTGCTAATCCACCCATTTTTTGGGCGAATTTGTGCAATGTGAACCAGGGTGTTCACTCGCCTTCGTGATTAGCGTATGACGTAAGAACACCCTGGGAACGAGGTTGACAAGCTATCTTATCTCGTATCTCGTAGTCAATTTAGAAGTGTCCACAAAAAGATACAGAAGTCACGAGCTTTTCAAATTCAAAGAGATGGCATTTGGGATGAGAAATACGTGGTTTAAAGGAAGAAAACAATAACCTTCATGCCAAAAACATCAAATACCGGGTCACCCAAAAGAAACTTCACGAGCTAGATCGCACCTAGCTTCTTTAAATCAAAAGCTATTGACAAAATGCTTTGTATCACAATTTAGTTGAAAGAATTGGCTATCTTTTGAGACATTGCAAGATCACGTTAAGCTACAACTACCGTCCGAAAAGTCGGATTTAAGGAAAATTTCAAATCCTGTATTTCTCATTCAGAGTGAAATAATCGCCATCATTTTCCAGTCCGCATTCTGAAACATAGAGATATATTTGTAGCCGCCTAGGGAAATTTGGAAAATTTATTGTTTGAAAAACACTAAATTTTCGACCATCAAAATTCTTCTGAATAAGATGAGTAATTACGGAATTGACGGTCTTGAACACCAGTGGTTTAGCTCATACTTAGATAATCGCAGGCAGTTCTGCAAGGTCAACGGCGTCAGCTCCGATCCTGCTGAAATCAAAATAGGGGTACCTCAAGGTTCTTGCCTTGGACCGCTTCTATTTTTGATTTACATCAATGACCTACCTTTTGCATTAAAAAGGGCNACGCCTACGTAAGGCACAAGCTATCAATCTCGTCCCCAGAGTGAGTTCGTTGCTCTACCTCTACTCTGGGATACAAGTAGCTTTTCGGCAATTTGATTGGCTGCTCGAAAACAATAGTAAACATAAATCATCTCTCGAAAAATTCCTAATTATTCAATTAAAAGTAACATAATTTAGTCACAAAGCAACAATCATTACATCATTACCGTATTACAGTATTGTTTGGAATCGAGGTCGCATAGTTATTGTTATCAAGCCAAAAGCAAATCCATAATGGCTGCTAATCCACCCATTTTTTGGGCGAATTTGTGCAATGTGAACCAGGGTGTTCACTCGCCTTCGTGATTAGCGTATGACGTAAGAGCACCCTGGGAACGAGGTTAACAAGCTATCTTATCTCGTATCTCGTAGTCAATTTAGAAGTCTCCACAAAAAGATACAGAAGTCACGAGCTTTTCAAATTCAAAGAGATGGCATTTGGGATGAGAAATACGTGGTTTAAAGGAAGAAAACAACCACCTTCATGCCAAAAACATCAAATACCGGGTCACCCAAAAGAAACTTCACGAGCTAGATCGCACCTAGCTTCTTTAAATCAAAAGTTATTGACAAAATGCTTTGTATCACAATTTAGTTGAAAGAATTGGCTATCTTTTGAGACATTGCAAGATCACGTTAAGCTACAACTACCGTCCGAAAAGTCGGATTTAAGGAAAATTTCAAATCCTGTATTTCTCATTCAGAGTGAAATAATCGCCATTATTTTCCAGTCCGCCTAGGGAAATTTATTGTTTGAAAAACACTGATATCTGCTCCTTTTCATGATTTCATGTTCCCAAGCTGGGCTATCCAACAAAATGCTAATTAATGCTTTTTGTTGATAACATTGATTTTAGTCGGATTTTAGGACTCAATGCGCAATCTAGAAAGACGGCGCAAGTTTTTTGGGTCACCTGCCTCCAAAAAAAGTGTCACTTTTCAGCTGATTTTCTTTAAACATGAGTCGGTTTGGCTGAAATCGGCAAAATAGGTTAAAAAGGGTAGTTTTTCACTGAAATTTTGTTAAACAAAAGATTTAGGTTTCCGAAAGATAAAGAAATTTGGCTTTCTGAAGAGTAGATTTCACAATAGTTCAGCGCAGTTAACCATAACCTTTTGCGCTCTCTGTTTACTTTAACTTGATCGAGTGCACTCAGAGCTCAGATGTGTGAAATCCATTCTTCACTATTGTAAAGCCTGGTTGACATTAGGTCGTTGCAGTCGCTATGTTTTTCGTACCTGTTAACTGTAAATAGATCATTTATTATTATTATTATTATTATTATTATCGCTGGAGTCGCTGGGGTCGTTGGGACAAACGACCCAAAAGACTGAATGTGAACGGCAAAAACTCAGTCGTTGGTGTCGTCAGGGTCATTTAGGGGTTTACTTTCGCTGTTCACATTAAGTCTTTTGGGTCTATTGGGACGTTTGTTGAAAATGACCTCAACGACTCCAGCGACTGCAATGACCTAGTGTGAACCAGGCTTAAATAGCTTGGTGATGTTGGAACTTAAGTTCCTTTCGAGCCATTCAATTCGAAGAAAACGATAATAAAATTTTACACCACCCTTTTAAAGATTTGAGCCCTATGCTGTCAAGGGTCCAAACTCGATATTGCCCTATACCTACCCTATACTGCATGGTAATATGATTACTGCATGATTACTGCAAGCAAGATTACCTACTGCACGATTACCTACCCATACTGCATGTAGATATAAATCAAATTCATTCAACTAAAATTTGTCAGAAAAGAAACTTACCATCAGGAGAAATAGAGAATTGTTTGTTGTCAAATTTTCCAGATTCCGTCGTTTGCTGGTCAGGTTTCACTGACCTTGGAATGGTGTTGTTCCTGAAAAAGCTGCGCATTGGGCTTCGGAGTGGATGCGGTTTTTGTGGCCTATAAAAGAATGCGAGGAGTTATGAGCTTGATGAAAACAGCGACAACTGAGGATTGAACACTGACGAGGGTTAAAAACGAAACGTAAACCTAAGCTGAATTCACACTTGAGGTGAGGCGACTTCGTGGTGCGATGCTCCGCAGCGCGATAAAGTTTAATCGTTCTAGTAGTATCGTATAGTATTTTGTAAGTAGTGTAGTTAGTGTAACTTTTTATTGGATTATAAAAAATAGAATTAAAATAAAAAATAAAAATTGGCGTCGTGGTTTCGTTAGCCTGTGTTGATGCTGCACGCAGGCTAGGTTTCGTAAACTCACTATCGTTATCTGGAATCCGTCATGAACGACGCTTCAAGTGTGATCTCAGCTTCAGCTTAAGACATTCCTGTCGCATTGCCGCGTTTCATGGACAAATTCAGCTATTTTGAAGTCGCTGGGGGTCGCTGGAGTCATTGAGGTCGCTGGAAACTNATGCAAAAATTTCTGGATATAGTGCCAAGCGAAATTTCCCGTTGGGGCTATTTTACGGACTGGAATGTGATTAAAATGCGGACCAGTTTATCAATGTAAATTACTTATCAAGCAAGAGTAGCATTCTGAAATGCACCCATATGCATGGTCAGTTACATATACACCAAATGTTTAATCGTGCTAAGTGAAATTTCTGGTTTGGGCTATTTTACGGACTGGAATGTGATTAAAATGCGGACCAGTTTATCAATGAAAATTACTTATCAAGCAAGAGTAGCATTCTGCAATGCACCCATATGCATGGTCAGTTACATATACACCAAATGTTTAATCGTACTAAGTGAAATTTCTGGTTTGGGTTATTTTACGGATTGCAATGTGATTAAAATTCTCTGACCAATAAAATAATAGCTATTGTTCACTTTTTTGTCATGCAGCTCAAGCCTGTCTTCGACTATATGGAAACCTGCCTTAACTATGGTAGTCAATCACCTAACAATGACATCTTACCTCCACAAATAACCGCTACAACTTGGCTTCGAAACACTGTTTACAGAAGGTAAAAGTTGCAAGTAGCAAAAGACATCGACTTTGTGATGAAACTCGAGGCAGTAGAATTCTGTCTAAGACCTTGATCGTGTTCATCTCCACCGATAAAAAACCCCGCAAAAGGATGAATACAGCCTAACATCATCTGTTGTTTGCTGCTGTTGTTGACGAAAGGAAAACCGTATTTGCTATTTGAATGAGATGCGAGAAAGACGGCGAAAGTCAGTGAGAATATTTCATTCTTTAATTGCCAACATCTTAAAATCACAGCTATGGATCAGAGCTTGCAAGTGAATCTTATTCTGAGGATATGAAAATCAATGAAGTTTTCATGAGTATGCTAATGTTTCATTCCTGTTCATGAAATCGAAGACCGATTTCTCCCATTCGCTATCAAAAAGTAAACAATCAGACTTAGCAAAGTTATAGATGAACAACCTAGCTAAAGGTAGCGTGAAAAAAAACCAAAAACTTTCGAGTAGTTTTGGGGATACATCCACTTTTCTGAAATCAAGGAAAAGTTTCGGAAAAGAATTTGCGAAGCCAGCATTGACAGAAATATTGCAATTTATATATCTTGCGATTTCGAAGACTATGCACAACAACATGATTTTTACCGCTTTTTGATATGCCGAATAATAGTATTGGAGAAATTAACTAATTTCTGAGGAGGGTGGTTTTGCAAAACGGCAACTCGTTGCTCACTAGAGCGGAAAGCAGAGTTACCTTAAGTTGATGTGTTACCTACACAATAATAATCACTTTTCAGGAATCTGATCATTAGCTAGCAAACTACAGGCTGGCAAACGTTTAAACTTTGCTTTGACTCACCCGGTATATTTACAATTCCGGAACTTTTGAGAATTTTAGGGTCATATTTCCGCAAATTTAATAAAAGACTGGGCCAATAAGCAAATAGGCAAATAACATATGAAGCAATTGCTGTAATTCCTATACTTTTGCCAATTATTCACCAGAACAGCACACATAATTTCTCAAAATATCTGAAAATGATACCCATAATTCCGCAATTTTGTCAAAAAAGTACCCTTATGAAATGGTACGTCCCCATACCACCAACATACTAACATACCCCACTCCCTGAGGTTCTTGGCAGGTGCACCAAATTTAGCGACCCCCATTCCAAAAGAAACGATCATTTTTCCGCACCTAAGAAAGTTTGCAATCTAGGAACTGAAACCCTTGCCGTTCCATAGACTCACTACATAGTCCTAGTCATCACAACAACAACAAAACTTTTTTACATCTTTAATTGAATTGAATTGTTCGCTCAAACTCGTCCATCATTCTATCAATAGCGATAACTACGAATATGTAATCAGTCCTGCCGTTCCACAGCGGCTCTGTCTTGATCACACCAATTGCACACTTCTAAATAAAAATCCGTTACTTTAGCCTTACGTTACACACACCGAGATAGGATCGGTCTTTTTCATTAAAATAAATTCCTCTGCGGATTTTACTAAATTCAACCTCCTCTTTCGCCTACATTTGGAATCCATCCCCTTAAAGAAAGCGCTGCTAAATCATTCATATGATACATGAAAAAAATATGGTCATGTCTTATTGATGAACACGCAACCTATGAACATGTTACGTTTCATCCTTTCGGCTAAGAATCTCTTGATGTCGGCTATACATACGCCTTAGAGATTTACTACTTGATTCCCTCGTTTCCCTGCGGTTATTTTTGCTACAACACTATTTGAATTCTTTTAAGATTTGAGAATAGGTTAATAGCGTTGTGTTATAAATAAACAACTTTATTAACCCTTTTCAAATGTAGAAAAATTTCAAACACGACACTAGAACCCTTCTAACAATATTTTCTTGATTGTGACAACGTTGGAGAACAAAGGAACTGCTGTTTTTGAAGCAACCACCTATTTTGACTTTCTTGTGCCATAAATCAGCAAGCACTTGTCAGATTGTGCAAAACAAGGTCTCAAACTCTAAGCTGAAGTCTATCCTATCCAACTGCACAAAGAAAAGGACAATTGAAGTTACAGTTCCTTCGCAGCAGCCATACAAACAGGGCCAGCCTGGTTCCCTGCGTCAACTTGACCGCGTTCGCGTGAGAGTCCTGGACGCCAGGGAAGCGATTTGTTGACGCCTGGACAAAAACCAGCAAAACTTCTCACTGAAACTTCTCACTCCTTATTTGGAAAACCGGCTTTGTGTGGTTCTGTGGCGGGCAGGATACAAATTTTTCGAAGCAGTCAAAAAGTTAGAAGATGGCAGAACTTGACGAAGATGGCAAAATATGACGAAGAGACTAAGTTTGATTCTTCAGACGATGATGAGAGTATCAAAAACTTCCGGCTTCCGTTATTTTAGACCGCTTCCGTGGAGCCCAGTCCCCTAGTCGAAAATGACGTCAGGGAACCAGACCGAAACACGGCATATTTTTTGGGACATGCTGTACCGGGTGACCCAATAAAAAGTGAAACTTTTTGAAAAATCATTAAGACTCGATTATTTTACCGATCTTGAAAATTTCTTTTTGTGTATTTGTATCAAAGACCAAATTAAGTTTTACCATATGGTAAATTCTTGAAATTGCATTGAATTTGTGGTAATTTGGGCCTTTTTCAAGCTACCTGGTTTTGAAGCATACTCTAAAATCACAACAAATGATTATCAAATTAAATTTTAATTGTGCACCACCACTTCAACTGGTCTCTTATATCCTTGGCAAAGCTCTTATATCATTTAGGACCAGAAAATTCATATGACATAGCAAGAAATTGCTTTTTGGCTAAACATACTGTATTCTGCAAAATACTATTGCTCAAAACATGGTTTTTAATGCCGTAATTTTGGTGTCTTTCTTCCACAACAACGAAAAATCGATCACAACATAAATTAATTTGTCCTTTGAAACAAATACACGAAAAGAAATGTTCAAGATCGGTAACATAATCATATTTTGGTGATTTTTCAAAAAATTTCACTTCATATTGGGTCACCTGGNAATTGTGCACCACCACTTCAACTGGTTTCTTATATTCTTGGCAAAGCTCTTATATCATTTAGGACCAGAAAATTCATATGACATAGCAAGAAATTGCTTTTTGGCTAAACATACTGTATTCTGCAAAATACTGTTGCTCAAAACATGGTTTTTAATGCCGTAATTTTGGTGTCTTTCTTCCACAACAACGAAAAATCGATCACAACATAAATTAATTTGTTCTTTGAAACAAATACACGAAAAGAAATGTTCAAGATCGGTAACATTATCATATTTTGGTGATTTTTCAAAAAGTTTCACTTCATATTGGGTCACCTGGTATAAGCACCAAAGTTTTGATAACTGAAAATCTTAAGCACCCAAAATCTTTATTGGTACAAAAAACAAAGCAAAGTACAACTTTCCCTTATTTTCAAAGTTTTCAAAGATTTCTTTAGTTTTCCTAATTTTCTGCCTCCACATTCCTATGTCCATATGGATCTTGCGCAAAGTATTATCAATCGAGCTTCTTCTTCTGCCGTATTCAAACTTTTTAGATCATTATTTCCAAATTCCACCCTCAAATTCTATTAAAAACAGAAAGTTTTTCTCTATCATATTATTCAAGCGCAGCATAGCAGGAAATTTGTCTCCTTATAGTTTCTGTCATCAGTCTATAGTTGTATAGTACCGGGTGACTCAATAAAAAGTGAAAATGTTTGAGAAATCACCAAAATTTGATTAAATCACCGATCATAAAACTTTCTTTGTGTGTATTTGTGTGAAGGACTAAATTAGTTTAAGATATGATCGTTATTGCATTCTTTCAAGAAAGAGACGTTGAAATTACGGCATTAAAATCATGTTCGAGTAATACAGGGTGTCCCAAAAAATTGTTCGACGGTTGATTAAATATTGAAAAATAACGATAAAATGAACGGGCTTCTTGGTAACATTGCCGTGTCCCTGGGATCTTTGATTAATTTTAGACACCAAAATCTTGCAAATCCGCTGAAAATTCACGGAGTTATGAGTATTTAATGATCAAGTTTATGCGACAGCTGAAACCAGAGACCCCTAAATGACTTGATATGCAAAAAGCTCCGAAATCGAGGTAAAAGAAGGTTATCCGATGTTATACCTCTCGTTAATATCAGAGTAAACCAAAAAGGAACTCAAAAGTAATTTTATTCCTCTAACCATTGTCAAAATTTGCTGAAGAATGGAAGTATCCAAAAATACATTGAACTGAAACAGAACAGAATTCCTCAAAGCATTCACACGCTTGAATAAATTTTAGAAAACGTTTGGTTATCGAAAGTTCTTTGCAGCTCCCATTTGGTTTGTTCTGAAATAAACGTGAAACAAAACAAAGGATAGCCAGATGCTACTTGGTTTGTTCTGAAATAAACGTGAAACAAAACAAAGGATAGCCAGATGCTACTTGGTTTGTTCTGAAATAAACGTGAAACAAAACAAAGGATAGCCCGATGCTACTTTCTTTCACTATAAATGCCATCGAGAAGCCTCTGGTTACAGCTTTCGCACCAACTTGAACTTCAAAACTCACGACTCCGTGAATATTCATCGGATTTGCAAGATCTTAGTGTCTAAAATCAATTTTAAGTCTTGGGGACAGGGCTATCTTATCATGGAGCCCGTTCATCATATCGTTATTTTTTAATATTCAATCAAACATCGAACAATTTGTTTGCGACACCCTGTAATATTTTTCAAAATATCAAATTTAACCAAAAAGCTGTTCCTCGCGATTTCAGATGAGAGCTCTGGCCCTACATGATATAAGTGCTCTGTCAAGGACACAAGCAACCAATTTAATTGGTGGTACGGGATGAAAATAATTTCTTGTGATTTCTGAGTATGCTTCACAACCAGATAGCTTGTAAAAGTACAAATTCTCAGAAATTCAACGCAATTTCAAGACAATGCAATAGCTCTGATTTTAATTGGGTACTTGACACAAATACACGAAAAAAATTATCACGGTCAGTAATATGATCGGAAAAAAAACGAATTCTGATCATTTGTCAAAAAGTTTCAGTTTTTTGGGCCACCCCGGTGGACTCATGGCGAAAAAAATAGCGAAAACAGGCGAAAGAAATGGCGAAAAGAGGCGATAAAACGACGAACAAACCTCTCAGAAATATGTGGCTTGGAATCAAGGAACCCATCGAAATCTAGACTGTTGCTTTTGAAAAACTTTCCTTTTCCTTTCTTCTTTCCTCTGGAATGAAAAGAGATGTATATTAATACCCTTACAGAGCCTTACAGGATAAGCAAAGATCACAACATTTAAACACAAATATCAACACGTTTAAACATAAGATCAAAGACAATTTTTCCAAAATATGCACAGAGAGGAAGNTGGACTCATGGCGAAAAAAATAGCGAAAGCAGGCGAAAGAAATGGCGAAAAGAGGCGATAAAACGACGAACAAACCTCTCAGAAATATGTGGCTTGGAATCAAGGAACCCATCGAAATCTAGACTGTTGCTTTTGAAAAACTTTCCTTTTCCTTTCTTCTTTCCTCTGGAATGAAAAGAGATGTATATTAATACCCTTACAGAGCCTTACAGGATAAGCAAAGATCACAACATTTAAACACAAATATCAACACGTTTAAACATAAGATCAAAGACAATTTTTCCAAAATATGCACAGAGAGGAAGATGACGTATATGTGTTATACTGAGACCTCTATCCTCTCTCAAACTCATGATTCGTCCTTACTAAATTGTATTTTATCAAAAAGCAAGAAATTCTGTATTTTTGTTCCCCTTCACCCTCCGAGAATCTTGCATTTTCCCTTTGTGCAACCACCTATAAGGGGACCATTATGAAAGTAAGGTCAATTTGACCTTTTTATCGCTATCTCTGCCATTATAATTAGGGGTGTCTTTACAGGTATTTATCAACATTCACCCATTATTTTCATAAGAAAATTAGGTCTGGGCTAGTAACGAAATCCTTAAATTTTAGGAAATTTTTGCTACCACTAGTTTCTTATTATAAGACTTTAAATTTTTAATCCTCTAAATGTAGATTTAACTCACTTATTGATAAAACAGCTTCCACAGTAGCTAATAAAATCTCAAACAGAATTTGCACTCAAAACCATGTTAAAACATTTGCTTAATTGTACAGTTTCAAAACATGTTAAGAGATTAAAACATCTAAATATCAAAAGAGAGTTTCATTACTTGAGTTTACGAAACCTCAAATGCTACGCCCTGTGACCCTGTGTTATTTGTTGCTTAACAAACCATTGTACATGTTTTTAACAAGAAACTACTTTATAAGAAGCCAGTACTAGGAAGGCCGAAAATTTAAGAAACTCTAATAATACCAAATTCGATAAGAGCTAAGAAACTTTTAAGTGCAAAATTCAAAGATATAATGGCAAACATGTCGTTAAAGCTTATTCTTGAGTAAAATTAAATCTAGTTTTAGGGTTTGAACTTGAACGTAATAAAACATTTTTTCTTCCCACCTGATGTTTTATATGTCAAGAAACATATCTGCAGCAGTGTCAGAAACAAGATCATAATTTATGAACTCGAAAAGAAGAAACAAATTAAGAAACTTTTAGTACTATACTATAGGCTGATCCAAGTTTCGTATAAAAAAACGGGGATGGCTCAGTGGAAGCACACTTGACTACCAATCTGAAGGTTGGTGGTTCGAGTCCCCGCCCTATCAAACCTGCTGCGTAGAGTGAGGAGAGTCGCCAACTCTTTGTAATTCCAGACTAAAGAAATCACGGAGGAAAGACCAGAACACTGCTTCGNCTTCCCACCTGATGTTTTATATGTCAAGAAACATATCTGCAGCAGTGTCAGAAACAAGATCATAATTTATGAACTCAAAAAGAAGAAACAAATTAAGAAACTTTTAGTACTATAGGCTGATCCAAGTTTCGTATAAAAAAACGGGGATGGCTCAGTGGAAGCACACTTGACTACCAATCTGAAGGTTGGTGGTTCGAGTCCCCGCCCTATCAAACCTGCTGCGTAGAGTGAGGAGAGTCACCAACTCTCTGTAATTCCAGGCTAAAGGAATCGCGAGGTGTGGTCACATCGAGAGGAAGGACCAGGACACTGCTTCCATAAGTTTAGCTCCCGGGGAGGGGGTACATAACATGTTGATGGTACGGGTATGTGCCGCCCATATGGGTGGGTTTTTGGCCCGAAATTCTCTAAAAAAGGGTCATTTTTCGGTAGATTTTCCTTAAACATGGGCCAGTTTGGCTGAAATCGCCAACAAATTGTTAAAAATTGGTAGTTTTCCTCCAAAATTCATCATAAAATTGGGTACGAAGGCAAGTTTTGGTAATTAGAAGTGGGTGGCTTTCTGAAAACCGGGCGGCAGACCCCCGTCCATCCACAAGTCATGTACCCCCCCCCCTCCCGGGTTTAGCTTCCCAGTGTCCTAAAACAACCTACGGATGCTATGTAGAAATGAAAGAATACATAAATAAACGTGTAGACTTGAAGATTACAGGTGAATCTAAAGTTTCAGCCTTTGGAAACACACCGAAATTCGATGTCAAAATTTTGTTTTGAGATTTTATATCAATAAACAAAGGTAGAATAGTATCAGTTGATTTTGATTGACACACCATTCCAAATCTCAAAATACATAGCTGGTAAAACGACAATAAAATGCAAATACTTTAAAATTTTCGTTTAATTGACATTCAATGCTTCTTGTTTCATCCCAAAAAATCTCAGCTCTGATAGACCATTGACTATGGATAGACGCAGTTGGATATTTTTAAAAAAATATCTTTTTAGGCAACTAAAATAGGCCCACATTTCCCGACGAACGAGAAAAGTGGGTCTATTTTCAAAACTCGTATAATAGGGAATATTTAAAGGTAATCAATTCAAACAATTAATGGAATCATATTCCCCAACTATTTTCTATTCGATAAAGTGCCAATATTTGCCTTTTATCGCAAGCAATCCCGTTCCCGCGACGAAAGTAAAACTGCTCTCCTTATGCGGTGATCCACCATCGTTTTGACTTGGAAGGCCGTGATCGAATTTGATAGTAATGATCAAATAAAAGCTTTTGCAGTTTTTTTTCGCCCATTTATTGGTTACAAGACAGCACTTGCAGTAAAAGCAAAGCCTTTTTCACATTTTAGACACAAAACAACTTGGCAGGATGAATATAAGTGCGAAATTTTAAGCAATTCAAGGCTTCGTTGAATTTGATTTATGGCTGAATTCTCAGTAGGCCCACATTACCCCACTTAGTAAAAAAATATGTAGAACAATAATTATCGCTTCAATAACTTTGAAATAAACGTTATTTCACTTGCAAAAGACCAAACTTTCACCTCATATTCATTTAATGGACCAGGAAAGCAAAATAACAGTGGCAGGGGAAAGTTCTTCTCGGCTTTGAAATTCTTCCACAGTAGGCCGTTCACTAAAATTATTTTATAAAACGAATGGAGATACATCTAAGACGAATGTTTTATATATAAAGGTTTCTTATTATGTAGACACTACAAGAAAAATAACCAACTTTTCTTCGATTTGACGAGGAAGGATATTTTTAGCAAAAAGCTTAATAGACCCACTTTACCCCATGGACCCACATTACCCCCACCCTACCCTACGTTAGGTAGGTTTGGAAGGCCTTCTGAACCTTCTGCTCTAAAAGGCAGAAGGTTTGGCAGACTTCGGAGAGATTCTCATTTTCATTAGCAAAACCCTGGTGGAGAATCCGAACCTGCTGTTTTGAAAATTTTTGTGTTTGATTGGGAAATATATTTCCGTCTCTGCGAAGTCTACTGTTTTCAGAAATTGGTAGGTTTGGAATTACCAATCAAACACACCCTAATTATCCTGGTAGATGTAGATTTCTGTTGTCTAATTCGGTAAGCTGAACAGTACGCCTTACAATTCTCGTATAAAACAATTAACGCCGAGCTTCTGAATTAGATAAATAAAGCCTGCATGGCAGATGTTTAGATACGTCCTTCTTCTTTCAATGTATACATATGACTTCTCTGAACAACTCCATTTCACCTGCACAACAAGACAGTTAGCCATACTGGTTTTCCGGCGTCTTTTGCGGCTTTATTTCTTTTGAATGGCACAAATGTATACCCGACCTTTTATATAAATTTTTCGGAAATTGTGTATTTATTTGTTCTTCATACGAAATCACAATAATGGATACCGTTCTTTATAACAAAATCGTGAAAATCGATACCGTTCTCTACAGTAAACACCCGCGTACAAGAACCTATAATTTTGCAAGTCAGCCTGGGTTCTTATACAATGAATTATATAATGGCTTCTTAAAAATGGAGGTCTAATTTGAAATTTTCAGCATGTAGGTTCTAATCCACTAGGTTCTTATACACGGGTGATTACTGTATACCAAAACCGCGATAATCAATACCCTTCCTTGTTCCAAAATCATGAAAACAATACCTTTCGGTGCGGCATATCCAGTAACCAAACTAACATACTGCCCCACCCCCCAACGTGACCATCAACACGGGTGTAGGGGAAAATAACATCTGGGGGGGCTGCCCGATAAAATTTCTATTGTTTACCAAATTTTTTGCCCGACTTAGGGTGGATTTTTGCCCGAAAAAGGCTGATTTTGGTAAATTTTTCCAATGTTGGGGGGGCTACAGCCCCCCCAGCCCCCTGGCTCCTACGCCTATGACCATCAAGCTTTACTATATGTTCGCAATCCAGCTATGGTTGTCCTAATCCATTTATTTATATTTACATGTTCTATTTCAAAGACTTAGACAAAAGACTAAATAACAAAAGAAAACAAAACTGTCGGTTTCTAACTTTGAATAAAATTATTGTAAGTTGACAGTGCAACAGACAAATTTATGTTTGAGAAGTGCGTCCTCACCTGCCATTTTCACCTGTTAAAAAGCCCTATTTTCTCAAATTCTAACCAGTTCTTACATCATCTTAAGCAAACATCTTTAGATTTATAAAGTGAATGTACAATTGCAGCATTGATCTATCCCACGAGTCCTGCATTATCACTTCGACAACTTGTTTGTGGAAATATTGGGCTAGACTTGTTATAATCGCTGTAGTTATTGGCATAGAGGGGCAAATCACTCCGAAAATCTCGTACACTATCGTAAAAAATCTTTAGAATATTCGAAGACCAACAAATCTCGAAAAATCTTGAAAATCTCAAAAGTCTTCACAAAATCTTAGAAATCCCAAAGAAAATCCTAAAAATCTCAGAAAATCTAAAAAATCCTAGAAATGTCCCCAACAAATGACACAAATTTTCAAATAAGTTTTCAACTTTGTTTTCAAATAAGTTTTCTTTGAAAATCTCAAAAATCGTTAAACTCCTCATCTTGCAAAATCTTGAAAATCTAAAAAAATCTTAGAAATCGTAAAAAATCTTTGAAAATCTAAGAAACAATTTCAAAAATCTTTAAAGAGATCTTTAAAATCCCAAAATCTTGTAAGCTATTTTTTAAGTGATTTGCACCTTGCAAACAGTATCGGAACCTATGAACATAGTTCCCAGATTCTTTTTGGGTGTAAATATTCACAAAAATGTTCAAGAAAATTTTGAGGCTCCATAGACAATCTCTAAAACAGACAATCTCCAAGAGATGCATTGGTAGGTTATTGTTGATGATTAGTAATTTTGTTACAGTGGTAGAACCATCTTTCTCTGATAATGAACTGATTTTTACTCAGTAGGTGTATTATATGTTATACTTAGTGCCGTATAAATGTCATTAAATCTTGCATTTAGAAAGTTGTTCAGAATTTTTTATCTTGGGGGTTACTTTTTTGGCCCACCCGTTATATAGGTAAAAACAAAGATTTTGGTAGTTTTATCTCATTTGCAGTCTTGCAGAAATTTTTCAGTCATAAGTAAAGGTTCCCAGGAAGGAAAAAATGTTTTCCACCTCTACTCGATTGGCAATAGAAGTGCCTGATACTGGGTGAACAATTCAATTCAATAAACAAATTCAAATACAGGGTGTCCCAAATGTCCTCCAGTTTAACCCAATCTTGTGAAACAATGAAGAAGGTGAAGGAGAAGTTGCGGTTTTTAGCACCAAGCGCTAGGATCGCAGAAGTAGCTAAACGCTAATCGAGTCCGCGACCCATTGTCATGATGCAAGAGGTGCGGGTGGGATTTTAACCCCGTCCGCCTGACTGTTCTGGCTGCAAAGTCAGTGGAATACAACACGGTGCCACAAAACCTTCAAAGAAACTTCAAGAAAGATGGAATTACAAAAGATTTATTGTCATTTCTCTTAGCCCAACTTAGATTTTGCCACCAAGTTTTTACTGCAACTGTCAAGAAGTCTTGAAGTCACACAGGGAAACCAGGATTTCTATTTGGTACTTAAAATCAATAATTTTCTTAATTAAAATCAATAATTTGGTACTAAAAAAAAGAAGACTGAACTGAGAGGGCTGTCTAAAATCCAGGTGAACAAAGTGTCGTAAAAACCAAACCTTGCCCCTTTTATGTAGTGTTATCTGTCAATTCTAACTTGAAGATTATACAGTTACTACGTTGTGAGTTTTGAAAGGTCAGCCTGTATATTTCCTGTTATTACATTTTCAGGACCAAAGACACAGTGGCCTGAAGGTGTGAGGAATATAACCCCTAAACTAGCAATAACAATAGTCAGAGAGTGCTACGTACTGGGTTTAACCACAACAATTTTTGTCAACATGTTGACGATCATGGTCAATAGCAACTTGTGCAGGCAATGGCTGCATGTAAGAATCCTCTATAGTCCCAAAATCATGAAACTCCGAAAATAGTTATAGTTGTATGACATATTTGTTGGTATATCGACTTTTAATTGACCATAAATATAATATAATGCTGCATTTCCTACCCAACATTAAAATATTTTCCTGCCCAACTTTCAACAATGCGCATGCGCTGATGTCAGTGATGACCGCACGCGCAGTGACATGACTTCACAACAATAATGAGGTCTGCAAAAATTGTTGAAAACTGACGGAATCCATTGCAAAGCTTTTGAGCAAGAATATTGCTGCTTTCAATTGGTTACTAGTTTTTTGAAAGGAAAAATCAGTTCTCAAGCTGTTTCTACTCCCCACCTACAAATATTTGAGCCATATCAGGATTTTTGCCACCAACACACTGCACTGGTCCCCTGTGGAGACAATATGATATGACCCCATGTGCCTATTCATTTGACTGTAGCACTTGATGACATGATTACAAGCTTTCCCATTTTCAATTCTCTTTTTAAGACAAGGACTGAGGAGTTTATCTACTGAGATATGAAAGCCCTTTATCACAAAGGAATGCAATAATCAGAGCCTCCTAAATAATTAATCAGTTTATGGGATTTCAAGCAGAGCTTTTTTCTCAAGCACATTGGCCTGAGATACCTGAGCAGTTGCCACACATAAGTGTGCAGAATCTTATCAATGTAGGAAATATCTTGATAACATCAGACGCAATAGATCCTGATTAATGTGGCCACTGATGACAAATAGAAGGGACTATGAGGGCTTGAGGGGTAGATTCTATTGCAATTTCCACCACACTTTCTCAGGTCGGTATTTAAACTATTTATCCTCAAGAAAAAACGATGTAAAAAACATTAGGTATATATACCTTCTGGCAATCAATTCTATCCCTTGACCACCCCAATTTTTCAGTGCTTGCACCGCCCCTGGCTTAAACATCTTTTTTGGCTCGAACCTGTTCTACTTTGGTAGATTAACAATGGGGTGATTGTTGTGCAGTAATATCATAGTTGACCACTCATTTGTAAAAGAGTGTGATGTTTGTGGAAATTTGATTGATAAAATACATTCTGTTACTTCACAAATCTTTGAGGAAAAGTCTCATGATTTGTCAGTGTCCGTACTTTATATATGCCCACAATTAAAAGTCTAAACTGCAAACCTTTGAAAGCCATGGACTTGCTAAAGCTAGGACTGCAGGGTTTGCAGGGTCTGTGAAATATACCTGGCCTAGAAATTTTAAATTGCGGAAGCATGTTTTCACCTGATGCTGGTCACACAAGCGCGCAACTAGGAAATTTTAAGGGCCAGGGTTGTATGGTAGAAATGGGGCATGAAATGGGGCAACTTATTTCAACATGCTTGTTTTCCTTTGTTCTCTGCCGAAAAGGGCAAGGGTTGCAACCCTCACAAACCCCCTGTCACAGCAAATCCTCAGATAAGATCCAAAAAAGAAGAAACAGGGATAAAATTCATGTGGCCCTCCTTTGAAATTTCTAATCAGTCTAATCAGGGAGCCCTACTAAATTTTTTCATATATGATCAACACAACTTTTCATTCCACCTTTTAGCTTCCAATATTTTTTGCCAAAAACAGCCCCTTGCAGCACCGAAGGGTGTGAGTATATTCCCTCAACAACAATTTTAATTCTTTTCTTCTAGCACTGTGTAGACAAAACTCCAAGTGAGGGCTTTCTTAGGCTTATCAGATTAATACATATTATTTGGAGATTATCTCTAGCAGAAGAAAAATCATACAGCAACCTGCTTTGAACAGAGATAAAAGGAAAACAAAACCATTTTAGACCACCACTATCATTTATTTAGAGCAGACTTGGCCAGAAAATTATTTAATCCCTTTCCTTATTTAATGTCTTTTTATTATGGCACATTTTGGTTGCCTAAATTATCACTGGGGGAATAGTTGCCAATATTTGTAGCTTGGTTAAACACTAGAGCTTCCCTCAGACATATATTTCACAGATCGACCTGTTCTCTGTCGGATATGCGTGGGCTGCAATTATTGTTTTCAAAACTCTTAGTCTGAAAATTACTATATTTCATTGTTCACATGTTTACTTTCACGGTGGATGACTGAGAGTCCTCAAAAATTTCGAAAATGCTTCTAATAAATATTAAATGTTGTTATTTTCTATAGGAAAATACGGTGAAATGATTGTGTATAAAATGGTTGCCAGGGAAGTTTGACCTTTGCCGAGATACAGGCCTAAATCACATTTCAATGTCAGCCAAGTCAAACCACATTTTGAAAATCAAAAAAAAATTGCAAAGCGTACATTAACACGCGGAATGACGCAGTCAGAACAATCATATTAAACAAAGAGAACCCTACTTAAAACAATCGACTTCCTTGATCTTTGTTTATGAAAACAAACGTCTCCTGTTGATGGTTTCCCGTCGTCTTTGCACACTTACCGAAAACTGAAGCGATGGGTTTCTTGATGATCCAATTCTGAGGCACTTGAGAGTGATTTGGTATTTCTTTCAGTCGCCATGATAAGTCAGTTAGCCATGTTTTAATTCTGTATTATTGATCAGGGTGATCGTTGCTTGCATGTCGTCGATCAAGCATGTTTTTTATGCTCAATATGAGTACAGACAATTGTTAAGGCCAGGCCGCCATTCCCCATTGATTCACATCCAACAAATGAATTCAAATTCAACATGCGCGCGCGGGAAAGACATCTACTGTTTGTGCGGGCGTGGTTGCGGAGGCACTCCTCCGCAACAAAGGTTTCTTTGATGAGTGACGTAATGTCCAAGGATTCAAGAAACAACTGAGCAAAAGGGGGGCGAAGGGGAACATATCAAGGCCGCCATAGATTCACATCCAACAAATAAATTCAAATTGAACATGTGCGCGAGAGAAAGAAATTTACTGCTTCTGCGGGCGGAGAATTGCGGAGGCACTCCTCCGCAAAATGGGTTTCTTTATGCCTGCACTGGAAAATTTAACATGAAACAGTAGGTTAACGAAGGTTGAATGTTTTATCCACCCCCAAAATAAAATAGCTTACTGCTTTCGTGTTCTCAGTCTTTTGTGACGTCATGCTGACTAGCCGAATCAGTAGTGGACAATTTTTCTAGTCCATTATTATTTATTCAGGGGCATTCTTGTTGAACATCATAGCAATGCATGTTGATAAGGGGTGAGAAGGCGTTATACAGTGTAACATGAGACATGGTTCCTTGGCAATGTTTTCTGTCAATTTTCAAGACAAACAGCATCCCAGCACCTAGCAAGATTTCAAAAAGAAAAGTTGTCGAGCAGAGACGTAGGAAGAACGTTGTCTGTGACTTCCTGAAGAAAAACAAGGTAGCCAAAGATAAAAATCAACCTTTTACCTGCAAAATGTTTTGTAAACAATTAAATTTTCATCGGGCAGCTCCCTCCCCCCACATTTTATCTTCCCGTACGCTTACGCTTATGCCCAGTCGTCTTTGAGCTGGATAGTTGGTTTTCGAAAAATTGTTTCAATCATCAATCCTCGTCTCCCCTTGCCAGATTTTACCATATCTTTGGCTACTTTGTTTCTCCACAGGAAATCACAGAAAAAAATATTCGGTTGCCATCCTTCCTGAACCAAATTTTCGGCTAGCCTGTATCCCGTAAGTTATATATTCCAGAGAAAGAAACCTTACCTAAACAAACGCGATGTCTCTTCTCTCCTTCTCCTTCTATCAAAAAGTGAAACATGCATTTCTTGCCACAACAATCTTTCCCTGAAACCACATTTCTTTCTCTCTTTCACAATATCCATCAAAACAAGGGCAAATCAAACCAACTCGATGCTGTTGCAAGTTGCGAAATAAAAGATGATTTGATTTTCGACATTTCCGACATCTATTCTCAATTCGTGTTTGACACAAAACGCGACGACTGCTACATTTTGGTGTTGAAATGTATCATCTTTGAAGACGCGGTTCCGGGTCCAAGGGGGAGATCAAACTCGGAGGGGGTCAAAGACATAATCAGAGGTAAATAAAAACAAACTTTGCAAAACATGTTGTGGGTGTGGCTGACTATTAGCAACGTTAAGGTTTTGTGGCTGATGTTGAGGTTTTAGGAAAGGTTTTTGAAACCACTTAGAGAAACCACTTCTCTCGCAATTCGAAATGAAACATGGTATTGTTACAAGAGGGCGGCAGAGGGTAACAAGTTCAATCAAGCTTGGTTCATTCCAGGGTATAACGCGTTTAGAATTGAGATAACACATTTTGAACGCATTTTTATCACTTTGAACGCATTTTAAACGCATTCATAGTGAGTTGTCCCTTTCAAACAGAATCAAAACTTTGATTCCATCCAAATGCACGAGGACTTGTTTGAAGGCACAGACAAAATATCAAATCAAGGCAAAAGTGATTTCACCAAAACTAAGGATATTGCCTTAACCAGCAGAGAAGAAACAGCTCTCTAGAAAGGGAAAAATTAGCGGATACAGATCTACATATGGGAAATGACGTTTATAAACTGCAACAACGATAAAAACCTCCCTCTTGATGCGTTTTTCTTGTCGCTACCCAAATATTCCATTCATGATCATGACACAAGAGCCTTGCTGGGGAAGACGCAAGTTTTGTTTGCCGCCGCAGTCAAAAAACGCATCGCGTGATTTAAGGGTAGGTATTGGTCTAAACAGTCTAAACTTGCGCAAATGGTTCTTATTGGCCTTGCTACCGTGAATACTTTTGTCAAAGGCTATAAAAAGCACTGTTAAAAACAAGACACGTTGACGCATGAAGGCTCTTATAACCATCATATTTTTAGATTAAATCAATATCTTGAATTTCCTACCGGGTGAGTAAAAAAAAACAATCCCCGTTTGCAAGGCCCCTCCTCCCTGGATATCAAGACAATAATATTGGCAAATATATTATTTAATGGTTAAATCGATTTTAAAATTTACCTCACTGAAATCGGCCACTCCGTTCTGAAATTATCAGTGATAACCCTAACCCTAACCCTAACCCTAACCCTAACCCTAACCCTAACCCTAACCCTAACCTAAAACCACGAGTAAATTTTCATGCCTTACAGCTATGACTTCAACACGTTTTAGTACGTGTTATCCTGCTGTAAGGCATGAAAATTTGGTCGTGATTTTAGGTCTGTTTTGAAGGTTTCTTAAAGGGGCTTTCTTGAGAAAATCTCTCATAATTCCACAATGGAGTGGCCGATTTCAGTCAGGTAAAATTTAAGATCGATTTGAACATGTCCTCCATTAAATAATATATTTTCAAATATCATTACCTTGATATCCAGGGAGCAGTGTCCTTGCAAACGGAGACTGTTTTTTCTGACTCACGTGGTATATTGTCAACCTTCATATCTCGACTAAACACTAAACTGTTTATGAAATAGGCCATGTGATGTGATGCACGCATTTTTATAAGAAATCAAGAAATCGAATACTGATACTTTCTTTGAGTTTTCGTATTTGACACCTAAAATTTCTTTAAGGCTCTTGTGCAACCGGCATGCATTGCAACCCTATTTGTAAAGGTGGCCTAATTTCATGCTGCAGCTGCATGAAAATAAACGACAAACAAAACAAACGATCACAATGCATGCCGGTTGCCCAAGAGCCTTCAACAGTTCTTGTTGTTTTTCGTTGTCGTCCTCTGCTATGAAGGAGCTATTTTTGTTGCTGTCACGTGACTGATTGATCGAAATGATATTTATATTCAGCTAATCAGAGCGCAGGATGTTTAAGACACGCTCGCTATAGACCTTTAAGCTATTCTTCAAAAGAGTCTGGATCGAGTGACATTTTTATACATTTTGCAGAAATCTGACGAATTTTCGAAAGTGCACAACATAACAGTGACAGAAGCCCGACTGAAGCTATAATGCCACTGAATCGAGCCTTGGAATAAAAAATGCCCAAAAATATGTCTCGATCCAGACTCCTTTGTAGAATAGCTAACAGGGCTTTTCACTTATATCGTGTTCTTTTCCCCATACTAATATACTAAGGCCATTTCAACTTACAGTAAGACTACGAATCCATACTATCTGCTCGCATCTAAGGAGCATCTATTTGAATTTAGATACAACCAAGCAATTCAAACGATACGACAATTGTTCTAGAATATATCTGCCGGTCCAAACAGCATATTTTATGTTTTGATAAGCAGTTAGTGTTAATCATCAACTGACGGATTTTATTAGAAAGGAAATCATTTGATAGAACTCAGAATTATTTAAATTTCATGAATAATTAAGTTGGACGGATCAAAAGGATGATCTTTTTATCTACGATTTATCATGATGACGAGACGGTTGATCTTTCGCATACATACCTTACTTTTAGGAAATTTGTTGCTCTGGAATGCCGCAAAACAAGCAACGGTATAAGTATCAATTGAAAGGAATTGTTTATCTTTGAAATTTTCCACCCACCCACCAATTTTCAGGATACAAGATAAGCGGCGAATCTTCAAAACGGCGGGTGTAAATGGGTATTACATCTTTTTTGCATTGAATGGCTCGAAAAAAATTTTATGTAATTTACCTCAATAGACAATAACGCTAAAGATGGCGGCTCCAAAGACTCTGTTGTGTTTTGCTGCAAAGCATGCTGGTAAAAAGCTCCCTGACGACCACCTGACGACATACAAATTTTGGTCTGCCGTTTCGACTATCATGTTTATGTTTACGATCAGCCTTTCAGACTGCAATGAAAACAGTGGTCGAGTAATAATACCATAGATTAGTCTTTTGTTTCCGAAATTTCTTTGATCATTGACATAATTCCTCAAAAATCAATAGACTGGTGGCAAAATCTGATGTCCTGATAGGTATCTGCAGCATTTTCCTACAACCTTGGTACTATTTCAACATAAATACCCAATGTTTTTCGGCACAGTCCATCATTTACAAAGCTCTCTGCAACTGACCGCAAAAGATTTGACTACGTTTAAGTAAAATTACTGATAAAATATCTACTGCATTAACAAAACATTAATTTCCCCAAAAATTACATTTTAAACGAACAAAAGGATAATACCGGGTGTCCCAAAATAAAGTATACAGATTTGGTCAACCCTAACTATCAGAATTTAGCATGAATCAAGCCGAAATCATTTTTAAAACATTACTCGATAGTTAACTTGAACATAGATACCTTGTTTGTCGATATTGGTGCTTTGAGAGTAGATANGACAATCAAAGAAAACTTTCGTTATTTGAGATGACGGAAAATGTATTCAAAATCGATAATACCGTAGTTTAAACTAAATGCGAATAGTATCGTATTTTCCTCCACTTCGAAATAAAATGAAAGGTGAAATAAACTGAAGATTAAGCCACTTAATAAAAGATGAATTCGTTTTGATTCGATTCGACGAACGAAAGCTACAAGCTTTGAAGCCTTTCAAAACGGTCGGTACGCTCAACAGAGAAGAATCAAATAGGGAATTCTACAACAAGAGAGTTCATTGAATGTTCCCCATTGTTTGAGCGGACTGTGGTTACATATCACATGAAAATATTGGAACAAATGTGGTACATGTTAATAAACAACTTGGGTCAGTCCTAAGAAATATCAGTCATACTTCTCATGGAAATTTCTACGTTTTAGAACTAAAAGTTTCTCGATTGGTTTCTCATTTTCTGGGTGCAAAAATTATAATGTAGTTCCCACAGAAAGATTCTTGAGATAAAGTAAGAAAAATGTTTCTGTTACTTTCAAAACATACAATTGTCAGTAAACAATGCTCCAGATTGCAGTTACATCTTTGTCAAACCGATTGGGCCAAAAAGAGCTCCGTATATTTGATTGGCGATAAATAAAAAACCTGTCATTCGATTGTGTTGATTAAAATGTTTTATGCGTAGCTGAAAGAATAGATTAAACATATATACCCTTCTCGATGGTTTTGACTAATTTTTGTGCTTCCAATAAAAGATCTTCAAAATTTCCGTCTCGAAGAAACGCAGAAGTACCCAAAAACGTTTGATCAAATAACTGCTATCTTGCTCATTGAGAGGAATTCAATTATTAGATAACGGAAAAAAATTCATCTCCTTATTACAACTATCAAGGGAACTTCAAATCATCAAAAACAATCATGAAAGCTTCTTCAATTCTCAAGGCAGTATTCAAATGCTTTGATTTTGTTCTCGATGAGCAAAACAGCTGTAATTTGATCAATGGTTTTTGTGGAATTTTACATTTTTTTTAGACGGAAATTTAAAATAAAATGCCGGGTGAGTCAGAAAATGTGTAAACATTTGAAAACCTGTAGCCCTCAAACCATTTTTCAGATTCCTATAAACTGAAAATACCTGTGTAGCTAACATATCAACTTAGATAAGATAATTTAGTTTGTCAAAATCGGTTGTTTATGCGATTTTATAAAAATACTTCATCTCAAAATCCTTCAAAACAGGCCTAAAATCTTTGATCAAATTTGCTAGCAATTTAGCCCCACATCTATCATAATCAAATTCTATCGGTCTCTCTGTCGCTCAAACGTTTACTAGCTATATCAAGAGGTTGCTGCATAATCGTATCCACTTGGGACCGTCATTGAGCCTTTTTGCCTATTTTCTATTATCATGAGGCTGGATTGCTAGCAAATTGATCAATGATTTTAGGGCTGTGTTGGTGGATTTTGAGGTGAAGCATTTTTATAAAATCGCTTGTAGTTTGAGAACGATACGACCGATTTTGACAAACTAAATTTTCTTATCTAAGTTGCAATGTTAACTACACGGGTATTTTTCAGTTTATAGGAATCAGATAGATGGTTTGAGAGCTACAGGCTTTCAAACGTCTATACCTTTTTTTACTCACCCGGTATTATATAGGAAACACAGGAAATAAGTACAAGTAAGCATAGGGCTCAAATCTTTCAAGTCTTTAAAAAGGTGGGTGTAAAATTCTATTACATTTTTCTTTGAATTGAATGGCTTGAAAGGAACTTAGGGTACTGTGCTGNCTCGTATTTTTATGAGTAGTCCTGTAGTTGTGGAATTTTACATTTTTTTTAGACGGAAATTTAAAATAAATGCCGAGTGAGTCAGCATAGGGCTCAAATCTTTCAAATCTTTAAAAAAGTGGGTGTAAAATCCTATTACATTTTTCTTTGAATTGAATGGCTTGAAACAAACTTTGGGTACTTTGCTATAAATCTGTCGTGGAAATTTGTTGATATCTTGATTATTTTCAAAATGGCGGCATTTTTATTTTTGTTGAAAGAATTCATGGGAAATTTTGAAAAAATCGTAAATCCTAAATCAATAGATTAAAAATTATACAATCTTCAAGAAAACCATAGTTTACAAAAGGTCTACAGTATTGTGGCAAGCAGAAATCTGTCGCTCTTCTGGTTTAGGATTTAGAAATTTGATGACGTCACAGCCTCAAATATAATAAATGCTGTCATTTTGAAAATAATCAAGATATCAAAAAATTTCCACGGCAGATTTACAGCAAAGTACCATAAGTTCCTTTAAGCTATTTAATTCAAAGAAAAATGTAATAGAATTTTACACCCACTTTTTTAAAGATTTGAGCCCTGTTTTCAAATGACATGATTATGTTTTACCGCCGATAGGACACACAGAACTCTTTTCTGACTCGCCCGGTATAAAGCTTTCTTTTAAGATTCTTAGTGGTTTTCAACGTTTTCAAAGTACCATATCATTCTAAGATTTTCGGCCATCGTAGTAAAATAGTTTCTCATAAAAAATGCGAGAGTCTTTTAAATACCGGGTGTCCCAAAAAAGTACTCCTATTTGAAAAATCACCAAAATTTGATTACGTGGCCGATCTTTAAATTTCTTTTTTTTACAAGTAGATCAAAGACCAAATTATTTTCCCAGATATAGCTGATCTTGTGATTGGTTTTAAAATTAGTAAATTTAGCTCTTTTTCATGGCTGCCTGGTTTTGAAGCATGCTGCCAAAAGCACTGATGATTACCAGATTAATATTTTTGTATATTAAACTTCTTGTTTGGTCGTAAATGTCAGAAAGAAACGCAACTGTCTTTGTAGACTTGAAGGATAATGCAAAATCTCAAAATAATGGCTCTTAGGCAAGATTTAAAATATTGCTTAAAGATTATAGCTCAGAATAAGGTTCTTGGACCTGTCATTTTATATCCTTTAAGCAATGTAAACAAACATTTTATCATCTTTAAATATATTTGGATCATTGACAAAGCAGACCAAAAACAAAATATTATCATTGATTTGATCATCGAGTTTTGGTGATTTTTTAAACGGGAGTACTTTTTGGGACACCCGGTATCAAAACCATGATATGGATGCTTACCTCCGAATCACAAGATGCAAGTAAACTTTCATCGTAATTCCAGCAGACATCTAAGACGGGGGCAGAATGACCAAGAAGCTTGTTCAAACATTGCTGATCTGCACGTTCAACATTAAAGAAATACACAGTCATGTCTTCGCTACCAGTTACTGAAAATAAATAACAAAATTTGTCATGATTTCGCTACAAATGTCTTTGGAAATCAACAGCTAATATTTCTATCAAAAATCTGAGGTTGCAATGGTTTATTTTATATTCAATTAAAAATTTTACAAAAACGAATTACTAAGACACTACCTACGACCTACTTTACAACACTACAAGGACGATGCCACATGGAGCAAGAGACCATGACTACCCCGCAGCCATTACATAAAAGAACATGCAACTAAATTACAACCAAATATACATCTACAAAAGCTACAAATTAAAGATTGAATACTGATAAATACTGAGCCTGTTTCACATTGGATGTCAGGCTAGCATAGGCGCAAATTCTGAACAACAGAAACCCCAGTTGAGACACCAACAACGACAACAACTGCCGCTACTACTGTCACTGCTCCTCGTCCAGAGTCCCCATCGCTCAAAACACCGCACCCATGCTATCAGGTCAGGGTTCCTAGTTCAAAATATTATTGATCCGCTTGCAATGGTGATATTTTACAAAGAAAAATCATAACATCTTTTCGTGTAGTTTCAAATGTTTTGTCGTACTCTGTTCTGTGTCAGTCTTCCAAGCACCACAAATAATGACCCAAGAAAGGGTTTATTGGTTCGACAAAACTTCAAATGCAATAATTTTATTCGTTTGGTTCTGTTTATTCTCTTTTGAGTATTGCGAGGTAAAATATACCTTGTTCCTTGTTCATCTAATTTTAAAGTTCGCATACTTAATTGAATGTAAACTTGATTCGAAACTTGAGTCATGTCCCCACCTATCTAAATGACGTGAAGAAAACTGGATAAAGTTTGCTTATGGGTTAACATTTTGGGAGGATATGATAAATTTCTTATAAATCTCAGTTTTTGACGAGGAACTTCGAGCTATTTCGCCAGGTCATGCAATTAGTTGAGCATATTCAAACGTAACAACGTAATTTCGGCTATTCTCGTGCTGCGCTAGACAGCGTATTTCGTAATAATTCATGTTTTATCAACGAGCCAATTATTCAGGTCAAGTAAAAAGCTTTGTTTTTAATCGTTTTATCAGATGAAGAAAAATCTTCAAAACTACAAGGGAACAACATTTCGAAAGGAATAACAGCTGTCGTTACCACAGAAAATTCACCAAATGAGCAAACAACATCTTCTTTCCAAGGAGCAAAACTGTGGAATAGCCTTCCAGCTGAGTCTAATAAGGCATCCTCCCTAAATAGTTTAAAACAATCTATTACGGGTTTAACTTTTTCTTTTATTTGTAAATATTATATAATTATTGTAAATAGGCTTGTAACATTATGGTTTTTCATATTCTAATGAGGTATTGTTTTTAATCATATATTGTAATTAAAGTTCCATTGGAAGGCCCCTCGAAAACAGCTTCAGCTGAAGAGCAACCCTCCATAAAAGAATGAGAATGAGAAATGTAAATCGCCCCCAGTGGTCATGACGTCAGGATGACTTCTCGTTTTGGGGTAAACGCTGCCGACCTTACAATACATTTATATAGGAAACTCGCTCGTATATTTTACCTTGTGATAGTAAAAATAGATACGATTAGATGGTAAATAAAGAAAATTAGTATTTAAAAGCAAGACATTTTAACAGAGTTTCAGTCTTGTTTGGTGTTCTTCGATGATGTTGAGACGTGCTTGATAACTTAATCGATTCTTCTGGGTGTTCTCGGAGTAAACTGACGACGCGATTCCTTGTATTCGTTCAATTTTTTTAATCTGATGTTTTCATTTTATAATATCATTCAATTCAATGAGGAAAACTGAGACTCATGAAATCAGTCTATTCTCAGAGGACGTTTTGTATAGCAGTTTGGTCGATGCAAGCGCGTTAGATATTTTTGAGCGCCAAACCACAGCGCAGTCACGAAGAACGTTCTTGGCGAAACAATAGTAATCAATGATTAGAATAATCAGTAATCAGGAAACACTTTATCTCTTACTGGTGAGTAATATTCAGCAATCATTTTTCAGTATTACAATTACAGCCTTTACATGATAATCTGTGTTGATAATCTCTCGCCTCCGCAGATCTCTGGGTCCAACGTTTGGCATTCTCAACACGGGACGAAACCCTATGTCCCGGGAGGGGGCACTTTACCTCAAAATCTAAGGGGTGTGCCTCTGAGCTCTTGAACTTTTAACCCTGTTTGGGAGCAATTTTTTTCAACTTTACTACCCTGTCTGGGAGCAAACTGGCAAAAACAATAGCAAAATTGCCAATTCCTTCTCAACATCCTNTAGTCAAACTTTGCAATAAGTCTAAAATTAAATTGGTCCTTGACAAAATGCACATAAAAACGTTTTGAAGACCGATAACATAATCAAATTTTGATGATTTTTCAAAAAGTTTCACTTTTTTTGGGTCATCCGGTACATGCATAGAAACCGAAATAAAGTTAAGTTTTTGACACAGTCATTTGGAACGGCGGATCGGCTACGTAAAACCCCAATGACAAACTGCTCAAAATTCATGTTTACAGTGCTGGAAGATGGGAAAACAAAGTGTGAATAGAAATATTAATATTTCTTTGATTTGATTGATTTTGATTTTTGCAGTGAAGCTATGAAGCCATAAAGTGAGGAATCTCTCACTGCAACTAGTTAAATACTGTGCAATGATTGCGGCGACAGAAAACCAACCAAAACAGATCACAAAATTAGTCCAGTTTTTGTGTATGTAAAATTATGAGTCCTCGTTAGAGCGATGAGGGGGGTAATAGTTAAGGTAGTACAAGTAGAGATCACCAGGACGAGAATCGAAGTCAACATTTAGTCTACATCAAATCAAGAGATTCTTAGCCGAAAGGATGAAACGTAACATGTTCACAAGTTGCGTGTTCATCAATAAGACATGACCATATTTGTTTGATGTATCATATGAATGATTTAGCAGCGCTTTCTTTAAGGGGATAGATTCCAAATATGGGCGAGAGAGGAGCTTGAATTCCAGTTTTTGTGAGTGTGAAATTGTGAGTCCTACCAAAAAAAGTACTCCTGTTTGAAAAATCACCAAAATTCAATTACATGGCCGATCTTTAAATTTCTTTGTTTGGCAAGTAGATCAAAGACCAAATTATTTTCCCAGATACAGCTGATCTTATGATTGGTTTTGAAATTAGGAAAGTTAGGTCTTTTTAGGGATGCCTGGTTTTGAATCATACTGCAAAAAGCACTGATGAATACAAGAATGATTTCTGTTGGTATATTGAGCTCCTAGTTTGGCCATAAATGTCAGAAAGAAAAGCAAAATATCATTGTGGACTTAAAGGATAATGAAAAATTTCAAAATAATGGCTCTTATGCAAGCTTCATGACTTAGCTTAAAGAGTATAGCTCAGAATAAGGTTTTTTGATCTGTCATTTTATGCCCTTTAAGTAATGAAAACGAACATTTAATCATTGCTGCGAAGCAGCATAGTATTCTTGGTCAATGACTTTTCGCAATGGATTCTGTTTGTATGTATGCTTGTTTGTTTGTTTGTTTTCAACAATTTTTTCAGGCCTAGTTGTGGCTGTCAAATGATATCACTGCGGGTCAACACAGAAATTAGCGCATGCGCAGCATTGAAAGTATGATATTAACATATTATTCTTGTATAGCAAATACAGAATTATAGGTATGGTCAATTGACTTAATCAAAGGGCAATATACCAACCAATTTGTCATGCAACTGTATCTATTTTTGGAGTTTCGTGATTTCAGGACTTTAGAGGATTCTTACATGAGGACATTGCCTGCACAAGTTGATATTGACCACAATCCTAAAAATTTTGACGAACATTTTGTGAGTAAACCCAGTACGCAGCAATCTCTGACTATTGTTATTGCTAGTCTGTAAATATATTTGGATCATTGACAAAAGAGATCAAAAACAAAATTTTATGATAGGTTTGATAATCGAGTTTTGATGATTTTTTACGTACTTTTTGGGACAGTTTGAGCGATGAGGTAGTAAGGTAGTAGTAGGTAGTTAAGGTAGTAGTAGCAATATGTAGGTCAAAATCATAAGCCCATATGAAAGAGATGAAAGAGTGCCCTTGATCTCAGAAAAGCGATAACAAGGAAAAAGCATAAGTTTCAAGAACTTACCCGAAAAGATAAAGCGAGTTATTCATACAGTTGATCAGCAAAGATGGATCACGTGCTTCGCGGTTTATCCATGTTCGGCAAGATATCGACGTAACAGGGCATCCATCCGCGATTATTATCCTACAAAATGAATTAACACGTTAATTTTAAAAAAGTCAAAGGTCCGCAGCTTACCTGCTGGTCTGCTGTTATCACCGGCTATAGGAAAGGCGGAATTAAAAATTAGATTTAAGTATGAGATATCGAGGATACTGCTAGTTCATTATTTCGTTCGTGATATTCTTCCTGTGTCTACTTCTCCTGCGAAGGCGCCATTTTAATCCCTGCGCGTGACAGATTGACGTGACCTAGAGCTACTATGCCACTCCCAACGGAAACTCCTCCAAAAGGAAACTTCTTAATTCTTCTCTCTATCGCTTTCGTTTTACCACACTTGAGTGGCATAATGACTCTAAGTCATGTCACTCTACCACGCGCAGCTCGATATATCACGAATGAAATAATAAACTAGGAATATCATCGATATATCGTACTCAAATCTAATTTTTAATTCCGCGATTCCTGTAGCCCGTGCAGTTATCTACGGATTCTAGAAAAGACATTGCTTGGAGAATATGAATGTATCTATTTGCAACGGAGCAACGGAGCTTTTCCTAACGAGGAGTTACTGTTTGGAACCAGTTGAGCTATGAAATCAAAACTGCTCCTTCGCTAGCTACTTTCAAAATGAGACTAAAATCGTTCTTGAAAGATCAAAGAGGTTGATCTTCTAAACCAACGTTCAGCGCATACGTATGATTTCTGAGTCCCTTCCTTTTTATTAATGTTCTTTTCTTTTATATAGGATCTTAAAGTTTATTCAAGTATTAGGTTAGTTTGTTTTTAAGCAGGGCACATTGAAAATCAGTTATGTAAATTTTACTGAATGTATTTAACCCTGTTGAAATAAATCAAAAATTGAAATGAAATTTGAAAAGGTTTTTGGTGTAATTTTGAGCAAAACAGTAACGGAAAATATCAAAACTTTTTATTTAAACCACCTTCATTTCATAACAACAGTCGATGCGTTTAATATCACATTATTTTCGTATTACCGTTTTACCTATATGTTCGGTATGCTTTTCTCTTCGGAGAAATTATTAGGAACCTTTGAGGATATGACAATGAGAGGATGGCCAACCTCGTACCCAGTGTCGATGAAGGTTTACCATACCAAGACTGCAACGCCGGCTAGCAATGCCTAGACTGCAACGCCTACATAAGGGTATCTGTTGAGGGCTAGCTTCATGTCCACAAAAACAGATACCCTTTGGAATGAAGTTGGAGGATGTCAAGAACGGCTTGCTACTGCGGTATGGTGGCTAATCAAGGAGGCAAAATATAAAAAAGATAGCTGTAAAAAACAAGAAATACGTTCTGGAGGAAGCGGTGTCTTGCTGCACACATATGGTTTCCATTGGCAATGTTTTATGTTCTTGAAGGAGGTGAAGTTGCGGTTTTTAGCGTCAAGCACTGGGATCGCAGAAATACCGGGTGAGTCAGAAAAACGTGGGGTGTTTAGCATGCCATATTCTGGTGAAAAACAAGTCAAATCGGGAGCATCAAAGTTTTATATTGCAGAAGAAAGATTGAATTAGTTATAGAAATTTAATTTGTTAAAATCGAGGATTTTTTTCCTTATTTATTTGCGATTTTGTGATATAGCCATTTTGGTCAAAAGTATCGCTAATAAAAGAACTTTCAGCTTGCTAACAATGGCAATTTAAATGACAAGTCCCAAGGGATACAACATAAGTAACATTAGTTTTTCCTTTTGTGCTCTAACACATTGCATGCGTTGTTTCAATTTCTTGGTAGAGAAACAGTATGTTTGTGATGGTTTAGAAGGTCACGCGTGCATGAATATGAATCTAATCGAAGGCCTATTTTAGCAATCTTGCAAAACACCATTTTACTAAAATCGCTCGTAATTCTGGAACGGAAAGACCGATTTCGACCAAACAAAATTTCATATCTAAGTTAGCTTTTCTTCTATGCAATGAACTTTAAAGAAACGAATTTGCAAATTTAACTGCATCAATAAAAATTGGCAAACACCCCACGTTTTTTCTGACTCACCCGGTAGAGAAGACCTAATCGAGTCCGCGACCCCTTTTCATGACGCTCTAGTGGTGGGGCTAGAACTGGGCTCGAACCCTGTCCGCCTGACTGTTTTGGCTGCAAAGTCAGAGGATTACAACAGTGCACCACAATACCTTGAACGAACTGTTATTAGAAAAGAGAATAAGAACTAACCTCCGAGTTCTTTGTAATTTTCCAGCTGCGTTGACTGAGAATGCAAAGACTGAACCCTAGGAAAAGCAAAAACAATTGCAACGACGCGGAGAAATAAATACTGCTTCAGTAGCGGCGACATTTGATCTTAACTGACGATGTATCGGACGTTTACCAAGAGCGCTATTTCTCCGTGACCGTACGACAAATGATAACATGAATCGCAACAAGAAAAACTTTATGTCACAAGAGGTCATGAAAATAAGCAGAAGATATTTTTGTCTAAATTGGTTTGTCGTCGGCTCTCCAGCTACCAAAGTCTGTCTCCAGACTCTTTTCACAATTTTCTAACCACAAATAAAGTGTGCATTTCACTCTTACATAAAAATTCTTTAGATATAAAAAAGCTAAGAGGCACTCAGAGTTTTGCAATACTTGACCCAAAACGCCAAAAAGTGAGAATTTTAAACCTAAACTTGCAGAGGTGTCTACAGTATACAGAGAGTAGCCTGTGTTCCAGACCTCTGTAACAAAGGGCTAACAGGGAGCAGCTTTGTTTCATAGCCTCTACTGAGATTAACTTACCCAGTTCAGTACAAAAAACATTAACAATCACTTCAGGATCTATGAAGCCACCTGATTCAACAGACTTTAAGAAAATCTTCAAACTTGTTCACGATTGATTTAAATTCATTTAAAACTATCTTTATCGACTCATGTTTACCAAAAAATATTGGTCCATAATGTGAGATAATTATTATTACAGAGCTGATAAAAACATGAACAGAAAATCTGGCGAACATTTCGTTACCTTATCATCTCCACTCCATAAAATAGTTCCAGATGTATCAAATTCTAGAGCTCGTACTGGACCAAGACCTTTCACACTGCCACCCTAGAAAACGAACAACATTTGAATAAAATGTAGAAGAAAACGGTCGTGTTCATTCGATAAGCAGTAAATCTACCGTGTTCCAAAATTGGCAACCCAACTTTAAAAGGAGACTGCTGCAAAATAAAAAACTTCGAATGGTGACCCCAAAAAATTCACGAGCTACATCGCGTCTTGTTTACTGAGACCAAATGTTATCAACAAAATGTTTCTATCAGCATTTAGTTCGAAAGCCCAGCTACCTCTTGAGATATTGCTTGGTCAATACAAAGCATGTGACAATAGCTTTTGATTTCAAGAGGCTAAGTGCGATCTCGATCGTGGAGTTTTTTTGGGTCACCCGGTACTATTTGAAGGCACAAGTCATCTTCCTCCGCTGAAATGCAGTTTTCAAACATTTTTGATCGAATTTTACGTTAATAAATCGACAGTTAAATAAAACGTAAATGCAAGAAAATGCTAAAACATGTTCTCAATTAGGCTCAACTCATACAGATAAAAAGTAAACAAACAAATACAAACACTATATAAAAGCTTATGATGATAATCAACAATCATCATAAATACAACAACAAACCTTGGTGCATTTCCCTGTGGATACATTGAAGACTTGTACATATCCTTTTTGATTACCAGTCTATTATTGATTAAGGATCTTTCAGTGGAATAATTGCTCTCGTACAGGATTTTGACAAGGAATTTGCAATTTTGCTATTGTTTTTTGCCAGTTTGCTCCCAAACAGGGTAGTCAATTTGAAAAAAATGCTCCCATACAGGGTGAAAATTTCAATATCTCAGAGGCACACCCCCGTACATTTTGAGGTCAAGTGCCCCCCCCCCCTCCCGGGATTAAATCTTATTGGATCATTACTTTAGCAACCAATTTGAGAAAGTTCCAATTCCGCGTCTGACTGAGCCTTCAGCCTATTCTTTGCGATTATACTCTTCATTTTGGTTCGTTTCTTTTCTTTGGATCGTTTCTTTCTCCAAAAACCTTTCATCGATCTTTCAAAACACGCTGTTCAATGTGACACATTTTGACATAAAATGTATTTTGTGTGCCTAGTATTAACCAGAAAGCACAAACCCGAGCCAAAGAACAGCCATCAACCATCTAACAAGAAATGTGAACTCAATTTAACCACTTGCATATGACTACAAGCAAATTCCACATATAACAGATGTATAACAATGTTGAAGAATTCCTTCATGGGTCGCCATAAAACGACTCCACAAACAGTTTATTCCTTTATTCAGCCTCGCACATCTATTGGCTTATTGGTAACATTCAGAAGCAACGCGTTGGGGACAATATTTAATTTAATTGTGTCGCTTCTAAGGCTACCATTTTGAAATAGCCTCTGGAAAACTTCTTCACCATTAAAGAGAAGGATACAATGACCATATTATTATTCAGTGGCATAAAATGACAGGATAACACAGGAGTTCCATATGTATCAGGTAATACTCTGACATTTTGACCAGATGAAGAATTCCATACTCTGGCAGTGCCATCAATTGATGCAGAAACAATGAAGTCGTTTGATAAGGACCAATCAAAATCTGGAAAATAAAAAATACATAAAAACTTTTACTGAAAATTACCATGGGTCTTTAATAATTCACTTATCTTACTTAGTTTACTGAGGGTACAGTAAAAACCTGCAAATAAGGACCACAACCTTAGAAAGCCATCAAGGTAGAATTCTGGAGAACTTTTCGTAAATTCAAATTTACTGCAGCACTATAGGCCCAACCAAACAACGTTCGGTTCAAATAGCCTTAGGTCTCTTGGACCGCAGATTTGGAATCGTTTGCCAGATGAAATAAAATCAACAGAAAATCTGGTCCAATTCAAAAGACTTATTAAAAACTGGGATGGGACCGCCTGCTGATGTAATGTATGCCTTCGAAATTAATTCTATTGAAACTGTATTTATTCTTTTCTTTAAAATCATTCTGTTAATTTAATTTGCATTTTGTATTTAGATAATCGAATTAGACTAGTTGCTTTTGTAGCTAAAAAGTAATTTCGATTTAAAATAAGAAGACAACAACAACAACCTAAATTTCCTATGCACAAAAGAAGAACAGAAACCACACAAAATAATTTAGCCTTTCAGCTATCAACCAAACTTTTATTCATTCAACTTTATCACATTTTCTCCATAAAATGAAATTTTCAAACGTGTCAAGGTGTTTTCGGCTCACCCTGTAGAGCTGTGGCTAGAAAGAGAAATTAACGGAAAAGAAATCTTTATACCGGGTGAGTCAGAAAAAACGTGGGGCGTTCGCCAATTTTTATTGATGCAGTTTAATTTGCAAATGCGTTTCTTTAAAGTTAATTCCACAGAAGAAAAGCAAACTTAGATATTAAAATTTGTTTGGTCGAAATAGGTCTTTCCATTCCAGAATTACGAGCGATTTTAATAAAATGGTGTTTCGCAAGATTGCTAAAATAGGCCTTCAATTAGATTCATATTCATGCACGTGTGACCTTCTAAACCATGACAAACATACTGTTTCTCTGCCCAAAAAATTTAAGAAACACATGCATTGTGTTAGAGCACAAAAGGAAAAACTAATGTTACTTATGTTGTATCCATTGGGGACTAGCCATTTAATTGTTATTGTTAGCAAGCTGAAAGTTCTTTTGCTAGCGATACTTTTCACCAAAATGGCTATATCATAAAATCGCAAATAAATAAGGAAAGAAATGACTGATTTTAACAAACTAAATTTCTATTACTAATTCAAGCTTTCTTCTGCAATATAAAACTTCATCACTCCCGATTTGACCTGTTTTTCGCCAGAATATGGCTTGCTAAACGCCCCACCTTTTTTCTAACTCACCCGGTATAAATCAGCCATCAAAAGAAAAGTCCGACGGTACAATTTGAAGTGTATTATATCAATTTTATGCAGGTTTGGTCAATTTTACTACGTGCAAAACAGATTTGTAATTACCTAGAATTCCCTGAGCGTGACCACGCAGTGTACAAACGACTGACGGAGGAGATGTATTCAAGTTACAAACAGACAATGTGCCATCCATTGAGCTGCATGCAAGTCGAAATTTGTCATTGTGACCAAACTTGATGGAAGTTACTGAAAGGACAGAGATGATATAAAAATGTATGTAGTTGCTTTGCAAATAGTTTCTAGCTGAACGGAATTAGAAACGTACAGTCCGAAAGTGTCCAGCTCAGAAATATTGTGCGATAATTGCAACCAACATGATGAAATTATTATTCTATGCTAGAGGCTCCAAGCCGACAGTTCAATGTTCGATTTTGGCTGTGAGTAACAGGAAGTTTTTAACAAGAAATGTGAGCGGCTCAAAAACACTCTGCAGTCTTTTATGAAAAGGTACAAAAGGAGCCTCATACGTCAGTCAACTACCTGTGCAACTGTTGTGAAGTACCTCGAGTTTTAACAACAAAGATAAATTGCAGAACATTTAACAGTCGACTTTCCCACTTGCTGTTGAAATGTATAAAATCGTTAAAGGAGCAGGGAGTCATAGACTAGAAGGGATGTATACCATCAAATGGAATACACGGAGAGGGGAGAAAGTAGAGATAGAAAGGTTAAAATCAGAAACTGAACGAAACACGTTAAAGTACAGAGGATCGATTTTATGGAACACGTTAAACTCAGACTCGAAGAGTGCTGGAAATTTGTTAAATTTTAAGAAATCGTTGACAAGGAATTGCAAAATAATTCAACAACTTTCTTTTAGTAAGGGAACTACGGTAAATACGAACAAAGACCTCGAGAATTTCGTATATTTCTAGGTATTAGTTATTTAAGATATTTGAAGTAGAGAAATGAGATTAGGTTTAAATTAGGTACTAGGGTTTTATTTTACAATTATTTTCGTTTAGAACTTTAAGTTGCATGTCCACATCAGCCAACAAGAGGCTGCCAAACATTAAACCTGCGTTATAAAATAAAAAATGTATGTATGTATGCTTTGAAATGAAATTTCGAAACATTGAAGGAAAAATCCTTACTTCGTAGATCGTACTAACAGTATAATTGTTGGCTTATAGTGTTCTTAGATCGCAGGTTGTGAAAAGAACTTAAGTTCGACTAAATTTGATCTTGTTGGACAATTTGCCAGAATGAGGCAAAGGGGAAGAGTTAAGACTCACTAACCTGTGCAATTGATCATAAAGAGGCAAAGGAGAAGGCAATGAAGTTAAGACTCACTAACCAGCATCAGCATGTTGATCAAATATATGTGACATTCCAGCAAATGCATAATTCTCACTTAGTGAGGTGTTTCCAGCCATTGCTCTAAGACGAGACAAATTTATCAACGTTAGATTTGATCATGGTTTCATAAAATAATGGGTGAGTAAAAAATATGAGGTGTTTGCAAATTTATATGACTGCAATTTACTTTAAAAATTTGTTGCATAGGAAAAAGGCTAGGTAAGATATAAAGATTCATAATTATGAGCAATTTTAGTACAAAATGTATTTCGCAAGATGCCTAACATAGGTCTTCGACTGGATTCATTTTCCATGCACGTGTCAACTTCTGACTTCTCAAATATGACAACCACTATGTTTCTCTGCGAAAAAATTTAAGCTAAGAAAATTGCAGTTGAAATTTGGTTCACTAGCTGCTTTCACTGGCTGTTTGCTACAGCAAAAATATTAGTTTGATCTGTTCTTAATTTCTTGTTTACATTTGCTCGAAGTTTTTGACAGCAAAGAATTTCGCTTTGCACAAGAAATTTGGCTAGTGGAAAACTAGACTGACGACGTGATTCCTTGTATTCGTTCAATGTTTTTAATCTGATGTTTTTATTTTCCTTCATTTTCTCTCAGTTTGAAGCCATAACCATCATTCAGTTCAATGCAGAAAACTGAGGCTCATGTAGTCAGTCTAGTGGAAAACAGGCTTAAACGTTCCAGTACGTGCTAGCCTTTACTCTTATCGCTGTGCAGCAGAATCGCTAATCTTGCTTGTCGCCAACTGGATGGATTTTAGGATTTTCCGAACGCTTGACACAGGGTCCAAGGTAGTTGCCGTGGATAATTTCTATGCTTAAAGGGTTTGTGCAAGGTTAAAAGCTTGCATTTGCAGGATCTAAAAATATCCCATTCAAATCGAAGTTGCAAACGCGCCGTGAACAATGGATAGATATAGAAACAATGCCGTGTCTGAGTGTTTTCCTTATTCTATTTATACACAAGCCTATTTATCATTGCACATTCCCTTTAAAATTCGCTATTATTATCAACAAAAGAGAAATTGCGTCACATCCCTGTACTCCTCTTGTTAATCCCCTAAAAAGCCAACATACCAATTTGTCACCTGTCACCCAGAACAATTCAAAAAATGTAAAGGTGGAAACAGGGAACGAAACCCACGGAAATATCCCGACAAACAATTTTGCGAGTAAAACCAATACACAGCACTCATTGACTATTGTTATTGCTAGTTTAAAGGCAGTCAACGTCATGAAACTAACCTGCTTGCTGCAGCTTCAGTTGTTGGAGTGACACCTTCAACTTTTTCATCTTCCTCCATCCTTTCATTCTTAAATGCAAATCCAAATGAACTTCCACTACCAAATCCTGCACTGTTTAGGCGACGATGTGAGGGGCGAAAATCATGCGGTGATGAAGGGTCTAAGTGCAGGTTGTCAAAGCTAGCCTAGAATATAAAATGAGCAGAACTATGAAAGCACTTCAGAAGTTTTTAATTTGCAGGTAACAGTCTGGCTTTTACTGCACATATGCGTTGAGCAGTTGTTCAATAGTGCTTTGAAATCTAGCACGAGAAAAAAGTGGTAAAACAATAGAAGGAAGAATTTTAGTCTGGGGTAGCTTCGCAGGAAGGTAAATATATTTTCCACCACTGGGTAACAGTCTGGCTTTCTAGATTATAAATTACTTGAAAACGCCTTAAATACAAAAGCTTAACACTTGAACAAAAGTAAAAATTAAAATATCAAAAACACCATTTGTCATCTTCTTACTTACGACTTTCTCACAAAACTGCGATTTCCACCGAACAAATCTATTTCTAATACAGTCTAAATCTATGACAAAGAGTTTCTGCTAGTGAGACGCAAGCTTCATAGTTTTGTCTCTACCTAGCATCCGAAGGTAGTTTTTAGGAAAACTGAGAAGCTAAGCTTGTCAAAGCAGTGTCCTGGTCCTTCCTCTCGATGTGACCACACCTCGTCATTCGTTTAAACTGAAATCAATACATTTGATAATAAATGGCTATGTATGGTGAACGTCTTTAAAGAGTATATGTTGTGACAGCGCTAACCTGCCTCATGAGGTAACCCTTTGTTAGACCCAGGTAGACTCACATCATGGGGTAATCTTTTCTCATGTATATAAATGCATGTCATCTTAACCAGAGGCAAACAAAAGTACTATTATGAGAACAAAGGGTAAACAAAGGGTTCTATAAATTGGTATCTGCCACATGTCAACCAGGAATAAAATTATCCAATCTGATTTCAAAAGAAAGTAACACTCACCTCTACTGAGCTAGCTCTGCTTCTCAGACTAAAACTCCTAGAAAATGAAAATTATTTTGTTAGAGCAAGAATTACTAATTTTTATCTTCTGTGTGACTAATTTTAAATTCATTTAACATGTCATAAATAGCTTCCATCTTATGTGAATCATTTCAAGTCCAGAATTTTAAAAATTGGCGGAACTTTATGAATTTTTAGTAACATAAACTGTATTAATGCTTTCCAACTACCGGGCAACTCAGAAAAAAGTTTGACATTTGAAAAATCAACACATTTGGTTATTCTACCAATTTTTAAGGGTGATCTCCTGCAGGGGGATCTTCTGTCCTTTTGTGAACACTTCACAGTCAATTTAGTGAAACCATATTACTAAAGTAATGATGAGTCATAAAGTACAAACCAATAATGAGTATTACAAAGCTTACCTTACACTTCCAGAGACAGAGATGGGCCCATATTTTCTTGCCAATATTTGCTTCCTCAAGTTGAAATATTGCCTTCTGATGTTTGGGTCTTTCTGTTGAGGAGAAAGGATTCTAAAATGTCCAAAGGAGGTCATTTTCGCACTCAAATAGACTCTTCAAATAACCCCTCCTTAGGCACTTTCTCAACCTATTTAAATGATTTGGAAGAGTGACCTCGGAGAAAAGTTCGAGGGACTTGTCCAGGGGCGGATCCAGACCGAAGTTGAAGGGGGGGCAACCTGCAGAGAGGGCGCCAAAAATATAATAGAACAAGAGCGCGCCGGAGGCGCGCGAAAATTTTTTGACTCCAGGGTTAAAAAGATTCTTTGGTTTTTCTTCTAAATAATGCCTTGATTTGTATGTTTCACCCCATATTCTAATCAAAACAGTTAAAAAAGAGTGCGATAGGGTCATGATGAGGGGCGCATTTCTCACCAAAAGGGGGCACCAAGCTGAGTTTTCATCGTGAAGGGGGGGCAGTTGCCCCCACTTGCCCCCTAAATCCGCCACTGGACTTGTCCACACTATTCTCCTTCGTGGCTCCGCCACTGCTGCAAGAAGAATTTTCTTACAAGATCGGAGTAGAAGAAAATCTGATAAATAATTTTGTAAACATTTTCTTCTAACCAAGTTATTTAGTAAAAATTCAGCAAAAAAGGTGCTAACCTCTTTCTTCGCTTTGTCACTTAGCAACTGCGTTCTTCGTTTGATATACAATGTTCCTGGAATAAGAATGTTGAACACGTGTTTAGACTCTGTGATAAATATCAGCTGTACAGCAGCGTCATGTAGTTTTCACAAATTTTCAGAATATCTCAGGAAAAGACACGATCCATGCAGCCATTGGGCTAGCAGGGGCAAAATCCCCCCTTCCCCGTTTTTCAAAGACAGGCTTTAGAATTTTCAAAATTATAGAAACTATTGTTGGTGAAGATGAAGTCATATGTTTCAAAGACTTTCTAAAGAAGACTACTGCGAGTNAAATGCGAGTTGTAAACAAATTTTCGGACCGCGATCTGATCAACTGTCATTTACTCAAGATTTCTTACTGACAACTATCCAATCAAAATACATCATTCGAATCCTCATTGTATAGGCTACAATACTGTATTGTTATTTCAACCAATCAGAGACAATAAGTACTGCTCTTAGCCAATCAAAACTGATGTAGCTCGATGGCTACATTCGGGATTCAGAGCAAAACAAAGCATGTAGCCGAGGGTCTACATTCGGGATTCAAAGGTGAAAAACAAATGTTGTCGCATGGCTACATTCGGAGTGTATGAGTTAACCAGAGGCAAACAAAAGTACTATTATGAGAACAAAGGGTAAACAAAGGGTTCTATAAATTGGCATCTGCCACATGTCAACCAGGAATAAAATTATCCAATCTGATTTCAAAAGAAAGTAACACTCACCTCTACTGAACTAGCTCTGCTTCTCAGACTAAAACTCCTAGAAAATGAAAATTATTTTGTTGGATCAAGAATTACTAATTTTTATCTTCTGTGTGATTAATTTTAAATTCATTTAACATGTCATAAATACCTTCCATCTTATGTGAATCATTTCAAGTCCAGAATTTTAAAAATTGGCGGAACTTTATGAATTTTTAGTAACATAAACTGTATTAATGCTTTCCAACTACCAGGCAACTCAGAAAAAAGTTTGACACTTGAAAAATCAACACATTTGGTTTTTCTACCAATTTTTAAGGGTGATCTCCTGCAGGGGGATCTTCTGTCCTTATGTGAACACTTCACAGTTGATTTAGTGAAACCATATTGCTAAAGTAATGATGAGTCATAAAGTACAAACCAACAATGAGTATTACAAAGCTTACCTTACACTTCCAGAGACAGAGATGGGCCCATATTTTCTTGCCAATATTTGCTTCCTCAAGTTGAAATATTGCCTTCTGATGTTTGGGTCTTTCTGTTGACGAGAAAGGATTCTAAAATGTCCAAAGGAGGTCATTTTCGCACTTAGACTCTTCAAGTAATCCTGTACGCATATCTTACATGGCTCTGATTGGTTCTCAAAATGCAATACCAGTCTAGCCTCAAATATTTCAGATGGGTTTATCTCAAAACACAGCTGGGTAAAAAATTTTTGCTTCGTCTTTTGGATATTATCTGATGTTTCATACACTGATGAGTGTTCGTCGAAAAATGCTTTCAGTATGTTTCATGAATGGTTTTGCTCAATACAACCTTCGCATTTTGTGCTGCAAGACAGTGGCAGCGCCAGCCCCAAAAAAACTGGAGGGAGTAACTAAAAACAGGGTCTGGGGGAGTAGCCCCCAGGAAAGATTTTCACTTTATACTCAGGAAACGTCCTTTTTACCATCGGGATACATCCTTACTTGTCTATCAAACTCTGAAGATAATTACCTAACCCCTCCTTAGGCACTTTCTCAACGGATTTAGACGATTTGGAAGAGTGACCTCAGAGAAAAGTGGGAGGGACTTGTCCACACTATTCTCCCTCGTGGCTCCGCCACTGCTGCAAGAAGAATTTTCTTACAAGATCGGAGTAAAAGAAAATCTGATAAATAATTTTGTAAACATTTTCTTCCAAACAAAGTATTTAGCAAAAAAGGTGCTAACCTCTTTCTTCGCTTTGTCACTTAGCAACTGCGTTCTTCGTTTGATATACAATGTTCCTGGAATAAGAATGTTGAACGCGGGTTTAGACTCTGTGATAAATATCAGCTGTACAGCAGCGTCATGTAGTTTCCACAAATTTTCGGAATATCTCAGGAAAAGACAGGATCCATGCAGCCATTGGGCTAGCAGGGGCTAAAGCCCCCCCTTCCCCTTTTTTCAAAGACAGGCTTTAGAATTTTCAAAATTATAGAAACTATTGTTGGTGAAGATGAAGTCATATAATTCAAAGACTTTCTAAAGAAGACTACTGCGAGTTTTAAGTCAGGTACATTAAATCTTCTAGAACTCTTGAATGAAAAGTCTTGACAAACGAAAACTGGGCTTCAGCCCTGAAGAATTTTTATGTTACCTGGAAATATAATTCATTGTGATACTCAAATGTAAATTTACCACCGGCTTCCAGTATACAAATGCAGTTTATTTGAATGAGAATCAACTGCTTCTCAAAACAAATTGTAAATAAAGAAGCCTTGTTTACATTAAAAGGGCATTTTCCGACATTCAAAGGGTGTTGCCCCTGGACCCCTATTTTTGCTGGAGATTTTGCATTTTCTTCACAAGTTTGGCTGGCCTAGGAATATTTTTGGCAGTGAAATTAAATGTTTCAGCAATTGAAGCATGGTTGCAATTAATAGGAAAATGATGCAATCATTTTGTTTACCTGCAAATGGACACTTGAGATCAACAAACGCAAACTATTTTTGCACACATGTAAGTTATTACGGCTATGTATGCACACAGCATAAACTGCTCATTTTGCAAGACTTATCAAAGTGCATGCGGAAGATTTCTTTTCCAAACAATAAACACGCACATGGATGAGCTTCCAAAACTGTTCAGTAACTAGTTAAAGGTTTGCTAAATACTTAAGGGTTTTGTAAATTTCAAATCTTACCGAAAAATGAGTGCATGATATTCCTTGAAATAGTGTTGGTGCGCTTGAAGATTTAAAATGTGCGGAGAATGCCTTCACATACATGCGCGAGAACCAAGAGACACAGGTAGACAATCTGGTCTAGTGCATAGCAAATTTTCCAGACTGGCCACAATTATATAAATTAAACTTGCACATTTTGTTTCAAAATTTTCATTTGTCAAATTTGCTTTAAGAAATCGAGAACTTGTTACATAATGTTGCCAACAGTAAAAAAGTGTACGATATTTCCCGCCTCAGCCCATATCAGTGACAGTAGTGGATTGAATATCAATATGATGTGGCCTAAAAACGTTGTGTATTGTTCTTTCTGCATACTTACGAAGCTGTGGATTATTTGGTGATCGATAAGTATTATAGCGAGTATCAATAGCCAATATTTGCTGTGCAGTATTCATATGGAATGCTTCTTCTCCCTACAACCAAAGGTCATTCTCTGCAGCTGCAACTTTCAGCTTCCAAAGTCTTCCATTTCCATCTTCCATTCAGGCTATCCCTCGATGTATCAGGAACGAAATGTATCCATTCAGTTTAGTGCAACCTCGATCGGAGATGGCCTCGTTTTGTGCTTGGCTGCATCGCAGTAACGTTTCAATTTTATGCGCAGTACCAGAAAAAAGAAACTCTTTGCCGCCTCACGGGCGTTTTGGCCAACAAATTCAACCTTTCCGCCAAACATTTGAGATTTGCTTGCCAATCACTGTTTTCCCAGTGGGCCACCTCACACAAAAGAAGCTTGAAAATTTAATTGACCGAGTAAAATTAAACAGAGTAAAAAGGCAAACTTTCCAGTCTGGACTTGTGGGCACTCCACTAGCCCTCGCAGCACAAATCCATTCAGACTGAAAGATAAATAAATCAAACTGCAAGAATCGAGCGAAAGAAGCTCCGGCTAGATTTTAGAATACACTAACCTCTTTTCTAAAATCTATCTAATGCTGATAATACATTGATAGTCACTCAGCCAGTATCAATATTTCCTTGGATACGTTGATAAGTTTCAACCTCGTTCCCAGGCCCCAAACAGTCTTCTCGAAATCTCAATGACCGTTGTATCAAGGTTGGATAAGTTTAAGAACATGTTCCTGAAAGTTTAGGAACATTGACAAATTTCAAATTAATAGCTTATTACAAGCTTTATCAAGCAAAGAATACCTCTTTAAAATGATTATTCAAGTGTCACCAATGTCAATTTATATGACTTCAAAGTTTCTGGCAGTTACATTCAACGATTCTGTTCCGTGTAACTGCCGCCAGAAGTAATAATCTTCATTAATTTGGTCCTTTGTGATTTAAAAATCATATTGAGATCCTTATGCTAAGGGTTTTCATCCGACACTGGTCACAGCAAATCATCAGATAAGATCAAAAGAGAAGAAACGAGACTAAAAATAGTGCATTCACGAAATATTTTCATCAGAGACTTGTGACAGGAGCTTTTTATTCCTAAAAACCGTTTTGGAACAAGCTCCTAAAATTTTAGGAAAAACAGCTTCTGAGATAAAACAACAAGTAAGAAAGAAAACACGACATCTGTAACAAATCTTGGATAGCTCAATGGATGTTACTCATTACCTCATAGAAACATGTTTTTATGACCATATTCCAGTGGCAAAAAACCTAGCTATCGAATCAGTCCTGAATATCGATTACATTTTCTTGGCTGGGTCACGTAGCACAGGCTCCAAATCTTAAATTAAGTGATATAAATAGCTATTACATCTTTCTTTGAATTAAATGGCTTGAAAGAAGCCTTTGGTACTTTGCTGTAAATGTACCATGAATTTGTTTGATATCTTGATTATTTTCAAAAGTAGATCGTTTTTATTTTTTCGAACAGAATTTTTTGAAAAACTAGAGAGCAATCGTATCTTTCAAAATCGTCGTCCTCAGGTGCCTTCTGCTCTCAACATTATGTTTATGTGTATTAATTATGTTATGTTTGTTGGTATTAATTAGCTGATTCTTGCATTTATGTAATGTAATTAGCTACCTTACCTATTTACCAACGTTAAATAAAGTATGAAAAAAAGCAGGTTGGCTGTCATGGATGCTCATCCTCCCTATTTTGTGCCTTTCTCGTACATTCAACATAGCTCATTCCCGTCCATTCCTTGATGTTGTCAAGCCAGTTTGACCTTGGCCTGCCTCTTCCTCTCTTGATGTTGAACTTTCACTCTAGGAGCAATCTCTGTAGCCCGTCTCTTCTCGTCAGCAGGCCATTTTTTAACATACTGGAGTGGTGGGGGAATTGCCCCACCAGTCCCTACGACCTCCTCCACCACTAACGAGCAAAATTATACATTTGGCCCAAATGTCTAGGGCTCTGTGGGCCCCTTCAAAAGATAAATGTACCAGGTATCCCAAAATGCTGGTAAGACAAACGTTTACGAACCCCCGTACCATTTCTGGTGGTATGTGAGTGCGGGCCTTTTTGAAAAATTTTCCACCACTCAAAAATCCTTAAAAAATGCCCTGCTCATCAGATGTATCTTTCAAAATAATGGAGCAAAATTGGTGTAATTTTCAAGAAAACCATGGTTTAAGAAGGTCTACAATATGGTGGTAATGACAACAGGTCTGTCGCTCTTCTTGTTTACGATTTAGAAATTTGATGACGTCACAATCTGAGACGAGTTGAAATATAAAAAATGCTGCAGCTTTGTGAATAATCAAGATATCAAAAAAGTTCACGGTAGAATTACATCAAAGCACCTACAGTTCCTTTCAAGGCAATCTATGCGAAGAAAGAGGCAATAGCCAAATACACCGCACCAGTTTCTTTTAGATTTGAAGCCTATGCTGTACAGGCTGGTTTCTCAACTAATAAATACTGTCTAAACTACTCTGTATTGTTCTACATAATAAATAATGTCTGGCCTATCTCCCTTGGCCTTTTTGAGTCCACTGCTTGTCCATTTATCTGTGAGAATTTAAATGGTCACAGATGCTAAAGAAATATCTTCTCTGACTCCTTATAAAGCATCGAGAAGTTGAGGACATTGCCGTCATCTGGATTACTAGAAGAAGAAAAGGAACAGTTTCCGTCTTTCTTTATTCTACAATTTTTCACCCAGGGCGACAACAAGGGAGCGCCGTAGCATATATTTTTATATTTTGATAATGATATGATATATATTTATATAACCTTCTGCACTCCCTGGCTACAACTCAATTCAGATAATTGTTTTACAATTGAGATGTAAATTTTTATTTTTTTTTAAATCAAATACTGTAATCTCCTTTTTGACAAAATATTTCTTGCTTTATCGTTAGTTAAAATACTGTAGACTCATATCTACTTATCTATACGAACCTTGGCTCTGGGCTTTTGCAGTAGGGTTAGAGTAACAGACTAAAGTCTGCCTCAAATTAGATGTCGCGATAACGCAAAATTACTCATGCAAAAAACTTCAATCGTTGTTATTCGCGGACAATTTCGCGTGCCATCTAATTCGAGACAGACTTTAGTATCCACTGCGCTCTGGAGAACTCGACCAATGGCATTTTGAACGAAAACTACAATCATACCTTATATTCGTTTGAGTTTCTGTCGGTGATTCAGAAAACAGATCCCAAAGAAGGTCTTCATTCTTTGGTGAGCAAATTTCAGCTTCTAGATCAAGGCCCTGCAATCAACAAAATAACTGGTGAGTAAAAAACTGAAACAACTTGCACCTTTTGAAGAATTGTAGAAATTAAAGTAATTAACGGATCTCAAAGATTCTTCCTTTCATCCATCAACACAAATCTAATTCAAATTTAGAGATCACGTTTAGGTCTTTATGTCAACATTCAGTTGTCGAAACAGCGATCAGAAGATCCCATTTTTATGAGCCTTCTTTTAGGCCTAAGGAAAAGGCTAGTCAGTTTTTTATTCTCTAAACAGCCTTAACAAAGTTTTTTGTCATGGGAGCCATCTAATGAATAGGTTGCTTTGAGTTCAAGGCCCTATTGTCCAAAATTGTCCCAGGTTGTAGAACTGTGCATTTGTCCAAGACAAAACAATCCTTAAAAATTTTCTTGTAGGTAAAACATTGACGAGCTTTTTCTATAGGCGTAACATAAGCTTCCAAGTCGATAACATATTACGATCACCTTTACGACACATAATTGCTTACAAACATACCCAAACTTGGCCTCTAAATTTGGACGACTGCACATTAGCAGACCAGATTTATGTCATATCTCTCAGGAACGAATTTGACCAAATACCCTACTAATCCTAGCTAAACCCTACCTTACCCTAACTAAACCCTAAGTAACCCTAACTTATCCTAACTAACCTCACCTAGCCCCAACGTAAACCCTAACTAACCCTAACTAAAGCCCTTTTTCTAAAACCTAACCCCAACCCTTGCCCCATGACACATAACGTGCCGATATTGAAAGCTGGTCCCCTAAAGTGCAGACTAACCCTAAATTTAAGTTAGACATTTATCGATAGATTCAAGCAAAGATCTTTGAGATCGGTTCTTTAGATCAATTTATACAATTTTCTAAAAGGTGCATGTTTTTTACTCACCCTAGGTATACGTGTTGGCAACTAAGTCTCCCTGTATACATAAATTTTCCAAGGTTGGCCACCACCTAGACTGATGATATGAGTCAAAGTTTTGCTCCATTGGATTGAATTGTTATTTATTGTTACAGTCATATTCCGCTAAAACTTGGACTCATAATCATTCTTGTTTGAAGCGGAATGGGTATTGTATGTGGGGTATGGTTAGGGGGAATGGAGCGAAAACAAGGACTCGTGTAATAAGTCTAGCCACAACCCAGGGAACGACTTGAGAGCAAATTTGGACTCTTAAGAAACCTGGCTTTGGGCTTCTAAGTAAAGTTTCCTGCAGAGCTTCTTAATTTCTGTTTTTTAACCAAGAATTGCAAGAAAGAACCAAATGGTGAACAAAATGATGCTTTTTAGTATTATTTGGATTAGTAATACACTTTCAGTTTAAAAACACCTTGCAACGAACATCGAAAAAGTTCGAATTGACCTCTGCTCGTTTCTAATAGAGTTTCTCAACTTTCTAGAAGAGGATGCTCCAGTTTCTTAAAAAGCCATTCTGATGAGAGAAAAATGAGTGTAAACGAAAAAGATCTGAGCATTAACAGGAATATCGAACCTGGCATATTTTTTCGTTGTTCAACAACGGCGTGCAAGTTATAGGAGCTAGCGGAAGGACGTTTTCGTTGCTGTGTGATAAATCCATTTCTTCGTCGTCTTCCCTTTGGTTATCCGTAGAATCTTTCTCATATTCAGTCTGCAATACTGCAAGAAAAGAGAGACACAACGAGTAAATTCTGAAGGCACATATTTCTATGTGGCCAATACTACAAAGTATGTCCATGGGAAATTTTTAGTTTTACTGGGACATTGGAATTTTCTTAACTTCCAATTGGCATCGAATTGTTTCTAGCAGAGTTTCTTGAAATTACTGCTCTGGAAGAGGCTGCTACAGATTTATGAAAATCATGATGCATGCACAGATTTTCTTTAGCTACAATTGTTCAGATTGTTTGAGCAACCCTCAATGACCTTGCCAAATTTATGCTAACAGTTTACGATCTACCGTTTTCCAACCATCAATACTGCCCGTTTCACTCCTGCAGACCCTCCTAGTCCATCGACGACAACGATTTCCAGTTCTTTATTTAGGCCTACATAAACTCCCAGCCCCAACCAAAGATTTTCCCAAAAGCTGCTTGAAAGAATTCTGTTTTACCATCTCAGATCATTTCAGAAACCTACATAATTTGCTTACCAGTTTCTAAATCATCAGCTCGCTTCTCGACAACTTTTCCTTCGAGTTCCAATAATACCGTAGGCTTATGTAATGTTGATTTTATTTATTCTTCCATTTCACAATGAAGTTTTCACTTTGCAATTCGCATTATTATAGCACAAAGAATTCTCTTTTAACTTATCAGTTTACTTAAAAATATATCACTTTTATTATTTTATTATTGCTTACCATTTTGTAGCTCATCAGGTCGTTTCTTGACAACTCTCACGGTACTTTGTTGACTCTCGTTTCTTCTTCCTCTCACATCATGGAGTCTTTCCCACAACGTCTTCACTTTACATCTCACTTGTTGCTTCGGTAAAAACGGATATTGTTGTCTCAATCTTGCAAAATTCCTTTCAGCAAATGCTTTGGAATCTTGCTTTAGTGAAGTTGGCATTAAAATGTGCTTTGTAGCTCAATGGAGTTGAGTTCTTCATTATTTCGTTGTAGACCTGTAGAAGAAGGGAAGAGATCTTTAGGCCGCATGAGCATGGATTGATGATGACGACAGCAAGCGATAAAAAAGGCGCGAAANACTACTCTAAAAATATTGCAAAAGCTACAAAATCGGGCAGCTCGTGTTGTTACAAACAGTCCCTTCGATAAATCATCGCTGCCATTAATATCACAACTAGGATGGTTAACAATCAAAGAAATGATTGACTTTGAAACAGCCTCTATAGTGTACAAATCATTGAATGGGCTTGCACCTCCCTATATGCAGTCAATGTTTCACAAATTGTCAGATTCTTGCAATCGGAACCTACGTAATACCAGTACTGATCTCAGGATTCCACTGTGTAAGACCTCAAATGGACAACGGAGCTTTTCCTATCGAGGAGTTACTGTTTGGAACCTATTGAGCTATGAAATCAAAACTGCTCCTTCGCTAGCTACTTTCAAAATGAGATTAAAATCGTTCTTGAAAGATCAAAGAGGCTGATCTTCTAAACCAACGTTCAGCATATACATATGACTTCTGAGTCCCTTTCTTTTTATAAATGTTTCTTTTCTTTTATATAGGATATTAAAGTTGACTTATATTAGCAATGTATTAGGTTAGTTTGTTTTTAAGCAGGGCACATTGTAAATCAGTTATCTAAAACTTTACTGAATGTATTTAACCCTGTTAAAATAAATCAAAATGAAATGAAATGAAAATGAAAAAAAACAATGGAACTATTTTGAATCAGAAATTTTGCGTTATCGCAAATCTCACGTGACAACAAATTTGAGATAGACTTTACACCTTTTAGCATAGGGAACTGCCTCTGCGGAAGCTACTTCCAAATTTGAGAAACTTAGAGTGTGTATGTCTGAGCAGTCCACATGAGATTGATAAAACTCCACAAGAAGCCAGTCGCTTTTCAATCTAAATTTGCTTCCTACAGGAAGGGCAGGAAAGAAACTGAATGCGTTTTCATACATTTTTAATGATTTCAAAAATAAGATAATGAAAGCACAGCGTGGGTTGTTAAGAGACCAGCCTCAGTGACCTAAAAATAATTCTTCTTGCGTAGTTCTATTGCTTTGCTTTCAGTTATAGATACATAGGCCAGTGCCTAGATGACCTACCGAGTAGGTCATCTAGGCACTGTACCGGATGGGTCAAAAACTGTATAGATGTTTGAAAGCCTGTAGCACGCAAACCATTTAGCAGATTCATATAAACTGATAATGCTTATGTAGCTAACATATCAACTTAGATAGTAAAATTTATTTTGTGAAAATCGGTCTTATCGTCCTAATATTACAAGAGATTTTATAAAATGGTTCCCAAATCAGATATGTGTTAAAAAAGAGACAGTGTTGGGAATAGGATGAATTCTCATAACACACAAACAATTATCTAAACCTAAACATAATAAGATACAGTAAACAGCCTTTTAACATATTATTTAATAATTATTACAGTATAGTAATAATCTGCATTAATATACTACTTAATATGTGTCATGTGGAGTGGAGGGTGGGGAAAAACTTGATATGTCTATTTGTCCATGAAAATTTGCAAGTGAACGACAACTGAGAGAGACCCCTATATATACTGTACCCTACCATTGATGCCCAAATATGGCAAGGAGCTGAAACACGTAGGTTGCCATTCCCTGATAGGCTACCAAAGTTATGGCATCATTCCTGACTCACATTGACTAATGCAGGTATGAGGAACTAGGCCCTATTGACGTCAAGGCAATATTGCCAAATCCGAAAAAGGCTGACCTAGTCTAAATCGAAAACCCTAGGCCCTCCAAAATTCAACCTATACCCAACACTTGCTGATTTAGACTAACATTTAATTTAAACTAAATGTACACATCTCAAAATCGGTCAAAACATGCCTAAAACTCTTGATCAAATTTGCTAGCAATTTAGCCCCACAGCTATGATAATCAAATTCTATCTGTGTATCTTGTAGGTCAAGCATTTTGTAGGTATATAAAGAGGCAGCGGCATAATAGTATCCCTTTGAGGCTGTTATTTAGTTTTCAATCTATTTTCTATTATCATCAGGCTGGATTGCTAGCAAACTTGATCAACGATTTGGGGGCTGTTTTGAAGGATTTTGAGATGATGAATTTTTGTAAAATCGCTTGTAATTTTGAAACGATGCGATAGATTTTCACAAACTAAATTTTCTCGTCAAAGTTGGTACGTTAGCTTTACAGGTAATTTCAGTGTATAGGAATCTGAAAAATGGTTTGAGGGCCACGGGCTTTGAAACTTCTATACATTTCTTTGATTCATGAAAACATTTTCTTTGAAACGATATGCTTACAACTCGCAAAAATGTTTTTAAGAATGTCTTTTTCAACAGTACCACATCAAATTCAATCCATACACGTTTTGTTTTTGCAAGAAACTGTTGATAAAAAACTCAACTCTCAGATTACCAAAAATTAAGAAACGCGAGTACTGGAAATTATTACTTCAGAAACTTTTTATTTCGTCTAAGAATCTGACTTCCACTTGTTTTATTTTATTACAAGGTATTATTTTAGCATTAAATTCATATTCATCTGTTCGATGAATAGAAATCAATCAGTCATTGAAGAGGCCTCAGAGGTGAGGCGAAAGCTCCAGCCAACAAAAACAATAACGAGTGAACTAACTAATGACAAGTAGAATTACTTTAAAATTTATAAATATTTTAGCATTGTCCAATCAGAGGTATTAATTTAGAATGATTTCACAAAATTGGCTATGACATGTTCACGAAGGCACAAGAGATCCTCAACTATAAAAGCAACGATTATTTGAGGCACCTTCTAAATTTAAAGAACGCCGGTCAACCAGCATCCTTTGCGGTCGCACTTTGCAGAGAATGTTGTCATACGAAAATGGCCGCCGCAGTCGAAAGGCAACAAGCGAAGCGCGCAAAGGATGCTGGTTGATTGGCGTTCTTTAAGGAAACTGAGTTGCGACGTAACAGAAATCAAAGGGAACCTTTTGATGACACATCGGATATATAAGGAATGATGTAAAATTGTATATCTACGCCCCAAAGTTCTTGGAATTTTGCTCTCTATCAATGACATTTCTCAAGCTATTTGTTACTTTCGTCTGTGAAATAATCATTCGTCTTTTTCAGCAATTTATCAGTGATCGCCTCCTATATTCAACAAGCTTTGCATTGATGCTATGAAAAATTTGGACGATTGGTCATCAGCTCCTTTCTCGTAGCTACATAAAAGCAAGAAAGATTTTCGAGAGAAAATTAAGTCGGTTGACTTTCTGCTTTTACTTCATCAGAAAAATTGGGATACATTAAGCAAGATAGGGCGAAACAAGTTCATTCATGGAAAGCTAAGGTCCGGTTTAGAAGGCGTATTTTTCATGCGCGCGCCGAACATAAACATTTTGAAGCAACTACATGAAAAGTACGGCGTCCGAATCAAATAGCTACTGCAGTTGTCATTAACGTCGATCCAAATAAATCCATTCGGCCAGTCCAGTTGAACCAAACGACGCAATAGCTTAGACTCGCCACTTAAGTCCCTTCATTTACGCTCATTGAATTGATGTTGTTGTCGCTGCAGTGGGGCGACATAGTTGTAGCGACATATTAGTTCCGGGGAGCGAAACTCCACAAAATAATGAGCCTAGCAATAGCTATTATATTCGGCACATGATAAATGCGAAGTTCGATGTAGGCCTAGGCCTAAGGCCAATCACGACAACGATTGATTTGACAAATCAAATTGCTTTCAAGCAAAGAAGTCAGAAGTACAAGAGAGATAACATTGCAAAAGTTACGTGCATAAATATTTGATTTTAATTGTCGAACACAAATGTACACGAGCACCTTCAATAATAAATTGAATATCATTATACTCAGATACCGATGTGCATAACAACAAGGATTGTTACAAATTAATTAACGTAACTGCTTCGTTTGTTGCTGCTGTAATTCAAAATTATGACTATTAACTTGCGAAAAATCTTACGTCAATAAGTTCTCCTCAGCTGAGCTAAAGCGTGCTGAATTGACACTTGAAGCGTCTTGCTTGTCGCTGCTCAAATAAGACTAGCGTATCACCAACTAAGGCTCGTACGTCATGAAACGCGAATCTTATATGGACGGCGTCAAGAAAAACGCCCCAGTTGTGAATACAGCTTAATAACGAAAATACGAAAAGTAATTACGATTTCTTCAAAGATCGACTCGTCAGCGTCTACAGGAAGATGGACAGCCTGGGTCAGGTTAGTAGCGCTGAAGCTCACAGAGAAACAAGGATATAATTGCAGCTAAAAAATTGATTTAGTCTTTTCTTTGTCCTCTGTGCTTCTGGATATGTCGTCAGTTTATGCTTTGTTTCCCTGTGCTCTCGTTCTGTGAATAAATCATTTTTTAGCAGCAATTATTTCATGGGTTCCATGTGCTGACGCCGAGAGGTTCTTAAAGGAATGAAGTTTTAAAGGATACATATAAAGTGATTCAAGATGAACAACAATAAAGATTGCCTCAAGTTGCTTCAGCTGTTGGACGACATCAAATTTGACATAATATGTAAAAAGTCTTTGAAAGGCAATGAGAAAGGGAACAATTTGGTTGATAAAAATGACCCGAAAACGATCGAACAATGTATGAACGCTGGATAAAATTTACAGAAACCAAGAGCAACCTATTTAGCGATGTCTTTACAAAATTTGAAGAGTTTTGCGCAAGTGAAACGCAAATTGATTTTCTCCAAGCTACATATCCCAAATTTTTATGTGATAAGAATTTTGAATTAGAGTTGAACAACTCCAGACAACTCATACCTCAATGAAGAGCCAGCAGGCAATGTCTTTTTCAAAGAACGACGGGAAAGTGCGTACGATAATTTTGGAACAAACTCAACGTTTTGAATCAGCGGCAAACAATGGAGAGACCATTTACGACCATAGAACGGAAAAGGAAGGGTGGGGTATGGGTAGAGCTAATTTAATATCTATTAAGAACCACAGTATAACAAAACAAGCATTGTTCATATAAGATATAACATGCGCTGGCTTTGGACCTGAGGTGTAAGCATACAGATAGTGGTATTGTAATCAGTGATATCGACAGGGGAAGTTCTAGAAAAACGTCAATTTATGAGAATTGTCCAAAAACCAAAGAGACAAGCGGAGATCTCAAGAAACTCAACTTTCGATTATTGCTGAAGGAAGTTTGATACAAAAAACCGCAAAATGTTCCACTTTAACAAGTCTTTAAAATCTCAGGATTATGCATAGTTGCATCTTCATCCAAGGCCAAAACATTTGCAAAACTGTTTCCTTCGAAAAAACTAATGCCTTCGGATAACTTAGTAGTTTTTAGCACAGATATTGTTCATAACTTCGAGTGTTCAAAATGACGCGAACTTTGAGTAGTCAAAATGAAGTTTTGGCAAAGATACGACCTTTAAGCCAATAAAATCTCAAATGCGAGGCTCTAATACAATTGGCTGCATGGGTCTCTAGTACTCTGCCTTTTTCTACTCTTCTCTTAATCATAGTGTCTGCTATATTTCATAGCATAATACACTAAAATGGATAAATATTATCATAACATTGAAAAATCAACTAAATATTTGGTAAGTCAGCAGTATTAAAATAATCATTAAGGGTTAAAACGCAGGCTAAGAAAGCAGAGTGGTAGTAGGAAGCCAAAATATGACAAAATAAGACATTATATACAAAAAAGGAATGCCAACACAACGTTTGACTGTAAGGGCAAAAAGGTATGCTACTGTAGTCAGAGCAGACCTCATTAATGTTCGCGAGCGCACAAGCGTCGCTCGCAGGCACAAAATATCATTTCACATTTGTTGCTGGCATCTTTACTGTACTCAGAGTGATTTGATTGCAGGCACAGTTTTCCCAGTCATTTGCTCGCAGGCACAGAATACTTTTAATGAGGCCTGAGTCAGAGGTGGCATGGGCTTGTGGGATACAGGGATACCAGGGAATTCCTGCAGGGCTTCTCTGGTATTTCATCGTTTTCATCAAATTTGTCTGTATTAAAGACTCCAGAACAACATTTATCAAACTATTATAGAGTGGAGTGGGGCAAAATCGGTCAGCGGGGGTCACCGTGGAGCAAAATAGATCGTTTGATTTATGCTTCTAAATTTGAGGCAAAGTGCCCTTGGCTGTTAATTCAATTCAATTTTATTTGTAAAATACAAGTTGCTACAATAAAAGAAAAGACCTGTTAAAATACTTGTATTCTACATGTCCCAAGAAAAGCAGAGCTTATCTAGTTTAACAAGAACTTTTTCGATGAATAAAATTGTCCTTGTTCATGATAGGAATTGAAATTCTTAACACAATAACATTGAAATCCACAAATTTTACCCTTGCACCATTTGCCCTAATCTGACCCATTTTGCCCCACCCTACGCTAGCCTTTCAATTTTTGTTCATTCTATTTTTATATACTTCTAATCATGTCTCTTTCATACTGCAAGCATACTTTCCTCAAACCTTCACCCAGTTCATCTCCCCTGGGGGACAGCAGGTACTTCATGTTGTCAGTCAGGACAGATACTTGCAATGCATGGCACATCAAGACAATAGGCCTAAGATTATGCAATTTCCATGATTAGATGCATTTTTAAGTTTCATTTTCCATGACTTTCATTTTTGAAAATATCATCTCCAGCGTTGCCTGGTATTTCCATTTGAACATGTTGACACTGTCACTTGTATTGTTTGTTGTGTTTGTTGTGTTGTATTATTTGTGATACTTGAAGTTATAGTGTCTGTTGTTTGTAGTTTTGATAAGGCTAGCAGAGCATCCGGGAAATTTGGAGGTGTTGCAGGTGTGTTGGCTGGCGTCATTACCTGAATCATGGAATCAAAACATTTAGAAACACTAAATGCATGCAAAATCATAAAGTGGTGAAAACAAGGTGGGGTCAGGTCAATCATCTGTTGCGACAGGGCATAATTGATTGCTAAAAGATACATCTAATTATTTTCACAGGAATGTCAGAGAAGGGGTGCAGGGGTAGTTTTCCTCCTGGTCTAAATTTGGTCTAAATAAAAATGGTCTAAGTTTGCTATTTTCCTGTTAACTTGCCC
>REGM01000121.1:8353-27384 GCA_004194415.1 Aurelia aurita
GCATCTCTCGTGGGGTATGTCGAACAATTTTCAGAAGATTCTTGATAAGAAGATTCTTGTGGATTATCTTTGCATTTGCACCTGATTCTCCCAGACATCAAAATCTTAAACATTTTTACTGGATTACTGTATTGAGTAGCTATGCGCCATCTTTTCTGCCTGGCAGAAACTCTTAATCACAGGGTAACAAGGAAGAAAAAAGGCGCAATGCATGGATGTTGACCAGGGCCCTTTAAGTAGCGTTTTCGGGTCATTTAGTTTTCCATCACAGTGCTCGGCTTCTTTCGGTGGGTGGGCGTATCACAACTTTGGGGTCATCTCTGGTCCCTGGTGCTCTCATTTCTAAAAATTCTAAACTTTTTGCTGCTATTATCATGAGTCGTAAGACAGCTGTATAGGGAGTCGCAAATGTGTCTGACCAGAAATGCCCATAGCGTGGCTTATTCTTCTTGGCTTAGAGCAGAAATACCAATAGGGTGGTTTATTCTCGGAAGACAGCCACTATTTCATGGAGATACCGCCTCCTTAATTGCAGACAGCCCGTCGCCCATTTTGATCAGCAAATGTGTTATCGTTGCAAGCGTTGGAGCTTTCATGAGACCCTGATGTTTTATTTCTTCAAATTCTAAACTTTATCCTTGTAAAATGTTTCATTGTTGCGTTATTTTCACAAAAAAGAGGGCGTTACCAGGGGCCCAGTTTTCTCAAGGTGGCATATGTATTCATAAGATAAGCCAAAACGGTGTAGAAAAGGCTGGGTATAACTTTCAGAACTTAGTTCCATATTGAATTCACCTCACTTTTTAGGTCTGGCGAGGCTCCTCCTGGTCGCAAATAAGTATAAAGGTGCAATGGAGATTAGCCTCCCTGTCCCTTTCACGTTCATTGTAGAGGCAACAACAATACAACAACTTATGTCCTTATGATCTATTAAAGAACAGGAAAATTTTCATCTAGGACTCCAAAAACAGTTTTGTATGGTACAGAAACAATAACCCATAGATGCAACCAAATATGGAACAGCATTCCAAATGAAATTAGAATTCTTAATTTCCAATGAAAATTTAAGCTTTTTAGTACTAAAAGTTTCTTAAATTGTTTCTTATTTTGTGGATGCATGAATTAAGACGTAGTTTCTACTACTGTGCAAAGTATTTGTTTTTTGGCATACAACATAATAATTAAAAAGAAAAAGAGTTGTATTGGGCTCAAAACATAAAATTATCATGACTATTACTCAAGAATAAAGCTTCAACGACACTTCTGCCATGATTTTCTTGGATTTAGCTTTCAAAAGTTTCTTAGCGCTCTCAAACATAGTACTAGAGTTTCTTAAATTTTTGGCCATCCTAGTACTATAGTTTCTTATAAACCAGTTTCTTATATAAAACAAAACGTGTACTCATTCAAAAGTGCAGTTTGTGGAAAATTACTATAATCGGGAATATGGAGACTAGACGCTTTACAGAGGAAAGAAGCATAACAGTCGATAACTCTTGGCCCCAAAGTTTTAAAATTTCAACAACCTAACTAGTATTTTCAACATGGATTCCACAATCGGGCAGATTAAAAATTATGAAAACGGGGAATTGGGGAATATGGAAACTACCCAAGCTTTGAGAAAATTTCAAACGGCAGCATGGAGTTCTCCGCAGAATTAAGTCAATTCTCAAGTTTCGTGCATATATCTTGTATAGGTTAGCCATAGCAGAGCTCTGAATTTGGGGTTTTTCATCATTTTACGAACATGAAGCTATTCAACCTACAATCCTTCACAAAATATATTGAGACCAACAAATAAAATCCCCACATTTTAGTACTCCCTTGTCTCTACTGCAGAAAAATCATTTTTTCCTGCCCTGTAACATCTCCTCCCCCCTCAGTCAATGTTGTGATTCTAAGAAATGTTTCCAACACAAATTTACTTCCAGTCACACCATAATCACACCAAACAACATTGACTGAGGGGAAGGGGATGCAGTCTAACAATTTTTGTAAAGGATTGTAGATCTGTGCGACACGACTTGGTGTCATGTCCTCAAGCAGCTTATTCACAGCGTTAATAGCATCTCTCGTGGGGTATGTCGAACAATTTTCAGAAGATTCTTGATAAGAAGATTCTTGTGGATTATCTTTGCATTTGCACCTGATTCTCCCAGACATCAAAATCTTAAACATTTTTACTGGATTACTGTATTGAGTAGCTATGCGCCATCTTTTCTGCCTGGCAGAAACTCTTAATCACAGGGTAACAAGGAAGAAAAAAGGCGCAATGCATGGATGTTGACCAGGGCCCTTTAAGTAGCGTTTTCGGGTCATTTAGTTTTCCATCACAGTGCTCGGCTTCTTTCGGTGGGTGGGCGTATCACAACTTTGGGGTCATCTCTGGTCCCTGGTGCTCTCATTTCTAAAAATTCTAAACTTTTTGCTGCTATTATCATGAGTCGTAAGACAGCTGTATAGGGAGTCGCAAATGTGTCTGACCAGAAATGCCCATAGCGTGGCTTATTCTTCTTGGCTTAGAGCAGAAATACCAATAGGGTGGTTTATTCTCGGAAGACAGCCACTATTTCATGGAGATACCGCCTCCTTAATTGCAGACAGCCCGTCGCCCATTTTGATCAGCAAATGTGTTATCGTTGCAAGCGTTGGAGCTTTCATGAGACCCTGATGTTTTATTTCTTCAAATTCTAAACTTTATCCTTGTAAAATGTTTCATTGTTGCGTTATTTTCACAAAAAAGAGGGCGTTACCAGGGGCCCAGTTTTCTCAAGGTGGCATATGTATTCATAAGATAAGCCAAAACGGTGTAGAAAAGGCTGGGTATAACTTTCAGAACTTAGTTCCATATTGAATTCACCTCACTTTTTAGGTCTGGCGAGGCTCCTCCTGGTCGCAAATAAGTATAAAGGTGCAATGGAGATTAGCCTCCCTGTCCCTTTCACGTTCATTGTAGAGGCAACAACAATACAACAACTTATGTCCTTATGATCTATTAAAGAACAGGAAAATTTTCATCTAGGACTCCAAAAACAGTTTTGTATGGTACAGAAACAATAACCCATAGATGCAACCAAATATGGAACAGCATTCCAAATGAAATTAGAATTCTTAATTTCCAATGAAAATTTAAGCTTTTTAGTACTAAAAGTTTCTTAAATTGTTTCTTATTTTGTGGATGCATGAATTAAGACGTAGTTTCTACTACTGTGCAAAGTATTTGTTTTTTGGCATACAACATAATAATTAAAAAGAAAAAGAGTTGTATTGGGCTCAAAACATAAAATTATCATGACTATTACTCAAGAATAAAGCTTCAACGACACTTCTGCCATGATTTTCTTGGATTTAGCTTTCAAAAGTTTCTTAGCGCTCTCAAACATAGTACTAGAGTTTCTTAAATTTTTGGCCATCCTAGTACTATAGTTTCTTATAAACCAGTTTCTTATATAAAACAAAACGTGTACTCATTCAAAAGTGCAGTTTGTGGAAAATTACTATAATCGGGAATATGGAGACTAGACGCTTTACAGAGGAAAGAAGCATAACAGTCGATAACTCTTGGCCCCAAAGTTTTAAAATTTCAACAACCTAACTAGTATTTTCAACATGGATTCCACAATCGGGCAGATTAAAAATTATGAAAACGGGGAATTGGGGAATATGGAAACTACCCAAGCTTTGAGAAAATTTCAAACGGCAGCATGGAGTTCTCCGCAGAATTAAGTCAATTCTCAAGTTTCGTGCATATATCTTGTATAGGTTAGCCATAGCAGAGCTCTGAATTTGGGGTTTTTCATCATTTTACGAACATGAAGCTATTCAACCTACAATCCTTCACAAAATATATTGAGACCAACAAATAAAATCCCCACATTTTAGTACTCCCTTGACTTTACTGCAGAAAAATCATTTTTTCCTGCCCCTGTAACATCTCCTCCCCCCTCAGTCAATGTTGTGATTCTAAGAAATGTTTCCAACACAAATTTACATCCAGTCACACCATAATCACACCAAAAAACATTGACTGAGGGGAAGGGGATGCAGTCTAACAATTTTTGTAAAGGATTGTAGATCTGTGCGACACGACTTGGTGTCATGTCCTCGAGCAGCTTATTCACAGAGTTAATGGCATCTCTCGTGGGGTATGTCGAACAATTTTCAGAAGATTCTTGATAAGAAGATTCTTGTGGATTATCTTTGCATTTGCACCTGATTCTCCCAGACATCAAAATCTTAAACATTTTTACTGGATTACTGTATTGAGTAGCTATGCGCCATCTTTTCTGCCTGGCAGAAACTCTTAATCACAGGGTAACAAGGAAGAAAAAAGGCGCAATGCATGGATGTTGACCAGGGCCCTTTAAGTAGCGTTTTCGGGTCATTTAGTTTTCCATCACAGTGCTCGGCTTCTTTCGGTGGGTGGGCGTATCACAACTTTGGGGTCATCTCTGGTCCCTGGTGCTCTCATTTCTAAAAATTCTAAACTTTTTGCTGCTATTATCATGAGTCGTAAGACAGCTGTATAGGGAGTCGCAAATGTGTCTGACCAGAAATGCCCATAGCGTGGCTTATTCTTCTTGGCTTAGAGCAGAAATACCAATAGGGTGGTTTATTCTCGGAAGACAGCCACTATTTCATGGAGATACCACCCCCTTAATTGCAGACAGCCCTTTGCCCATTTTGATCAGCAAATGTGTTATCGTTGCAAGCGTTGGAGCTTTCATGAGACCCTGATGCTTTACTTCTTCAAATTCTAAACTTTATCCTTGTAAAATGTTTCATTGTTGCGTTATTTTCACAAAAAAGAGGGCGTTACCAGGGGCCCAGTTTTCTCAAGGTGGCATATGTATTCATAAGCCAAAACGGTGTAGAAAAGGCTGGGTATAACTTTCAGAACTTAGTTCCATATTGAATTCACCTCACTTTTTAGGTCTGGCGAGGCCCCTCCTGCTCGCAAATAAGTATAAAGGTGAAACGGAGATTAGCCTCCCTGTCCCTTTCACGTTCATTGTAAAGGCAACAACAATGAATAGCAAAAAATACGCGCGAAAGATCTGCGTGGACGCCTAGTATAGAACGCCTTTTGAAGCTCGAAACTCTCTCTACTCCTTGTCCTTCGATCTTCGAGTTGCGATACGACTGTTCAACTGACTGCTGACTGAGACTCCAGCCACAGTTTCATAATGCCGTGGGAATTATCAAGGGGCAGGGCATCCCATAACGGATTACTTCTCTCATGTCGGATATGGGTTACAGATTGTGGTGCCATTTATCCAAAGCTCTCCGGGTCCTTTTTTCGAGGGAAAATCGCTCAATTCTTTGAATTTGGAAATAAATTACTCTCTCTAATACCGAACCTCATACAACAGAGCGACAACAGCCCTACTGAGCTTGTTCAATATTAGTGCTGAGCGACACTGATCAATTTTTCAGTCGATCAGCCCTAATTGACCTAATTCAAGAAAATGTCTTAAAATTCTTTCGAAAACTCTCTCCCAAAAAGCCCGTTCTTAGCAGAGACGTAGGAACCGGGGGGCATTGGGGGCACGTGGCCCCCCAACATTTTGCAATAAACGAAAAAATGCCCTATTTATTTCTGGAAGTGCCCCTTTTAGCGAATGGGCCTACGCGTAGGCCAGTTCATTTTCGTTCGTTTATTGTTTCCAATTTTCCGTTCCCATTTTTCATTATTTTCCATTCGTTTCCTGTATCATGAAATCGAGGCTGAAAACCACTGATCAGTGCTGAAAACCTATGTAATAAGTCTACTGAAAACCTTGCAGACATGTTGTTGCAGTTGTGCTCTGTTATCTTTTGTTTCTTTAGCCACTCCAAGAGAAGTGGCCTAAAATCTAAATAATCAAAATGAGTTCAAAACGACGAAATTATCGACGAAGAAATGATAGTGATGAAGAAGATGACGAACCATCAAATGATATAGCAATTCAAGAAAAACTTGTCGAGGTAAAAGAAATGCAGAAATTCAGAATTAGATCGAAAGGTGTCTCAGCTTCTGGCCTAGCATTTGGGGCCAAAGTGGACACAACTGAAGCAGGGGCGCATGACCCATTCAAATTGAAAACAGGAGGGATTTTGGACTTGAACACTGTAAAGGATAGGGACCGTGATCGTTCAGGAGAAGGGTCAGATAAGGATGTTACAAGCTTGGGCAGTAACTTCTCACAAGAGACTAACAGGCGAGATGAAGATGTGGAAATGTTGAAGTTTATTGAAGATGAAATATCACGGCGTAAAGGAGTTGACAATAAAGAAAGTAAACAAGTAGAGAAACCAAAAACCAAGGAAGATCTTCTATACGAGGTCCCAGACAACATAAATATCTCATCAAAAGTAATGAAATCAGAAGAAATGTTATCAAATCAAATGTTGTCTGGCATTCCTGAAGTGGACCTCGGTATCCATGCTAAGATTAAAAACATTGAAGAGACAGAAGAAGCGAAAGGGAAAATCCTCAATGAAATGAGAAATAAGAAAAAGACTGCCTCTGCATTTGTTCCCACAAATCTTGCATCAAACTTTTTACTGCATGAAAGGTTCTTCAATGAAAAAAAGGCTTCAGATGTTGAAAAACAGAAAGAAAGGAATAAGTTAGCAGAACAGCAGTTTGGGGTTGAACAATCTAAAGGTCCTGTTGTTCAAGCTGAGGTGCTTATTCCAGAGCCTTCTTCATCAAAGAGTTCAGGCAAAACTGAGCAAGGAAAAAGAAAGAATAAGGACGAAGCTTCTGATGACTATTTGTATGAAAAGTTCAAAAAGAAAACAAGGGATTCATGGCGATACCAATAAATAATATGTTTTCATTTCCTATTTAGTTATTCATTTACTGTAAATTGTTCTTGCAAACGTTTTAAGATGTTATAAGTATGGTTGTGTCATTGTAATGCATCAAGAAACAGCAAAACACACCCCCACTTTTCCTCTAAACCATACAGCTTATCCAACATTGAAATGATGTACGAGTCAAGTCAATATCCTGAACAGATATCACTTCTTCAGCCAACCCCCAGACATTTGATTTTTTTTATTCTCGGTGGTCAAATTCCCCACCCTGGCAAGCAGCTCCCATCAAATTCCACAGTCTTGCGGCCTTAAAATGTAGATTTGATCATACATGACAGAGCAGAAACTACGCAAATGACGTCATCATGCAATTTGATATGAAAGTGTTTGACCAATGAACTTTTTGAAATAATGATTCAAGAGCTTTACACCGAAAGAGCAGGCAGGCAGGCAACATTTATTTTTTAACACGGGCTGGGTATATGTCAGCTATACAGCTGCTGTGTGCCTGCAGCACTACGGCTTGTGCCTCTGGAGTACTCATTTACTGACCTCGGAAGGATGCACAGCTAAGTTGGCTGTTGGCTTGTGGTTCTGTAGTTCCGACGATGGGATTCGAACCCACGCGTGTAGAGCCCACAAGATTCTAAACACTGCACCTTAACCACTTGACCACACCACCGTGTAAAATCAAGTGTGGCCTTTGGGAAATGCTGCAGGGAGCTAGGGGTCTCAAAGCTTTTACTTTTCATGCATGTGTACAGTTTCTCCTCTGTCGTCATAATACATAATTCAAATGGTCCAATAAGGTATCAACTTCCCTGCCACTGGGATTGTATATGTGATTAAATCCCTGGGATATGCCCAGGGGGTTATGTCTGGGTATCCATTTGACTCAAATATTGTTTGGGAATGATTATTCCAGCCCTGATTTCAAAAACACTAATCCCAAGAAGAAGGCAAATTTAAGAGTGCAAAGTAGATTACTGTGCTAATGATAAAACTTGTGTCATACTTCTTATCAAAAATCTTAAAGCTTCATAATCAGGTCCATTACGAGGCTGCATGGTCAAAATACTTTTGCTGTACAAAAAAGATGAAGAGCAAACATTCAAATTTGAGAAACTTTGTATCTGGTGGCTGTGGTGGCATTTCACTTGTATTAGCAGGACATCCTCTTGATACAATTAAGGTATTTTTTTTCAACTGAGAAGATAGACCACTGCTTTGCCAGGCTGTATTTAAACTTTAGGCCCTTTTTAGGCCATTTTTATTCGATCGAAAAAAAATATCAATTCATCGTCCCCGTCGTCCCCGTGGCAATTTGTTTTGATTTTTAACTGATATTTGTCAACGATTTATTTGAAACAATTCAGTCATAATTTTTAATGTAATCTGGCCAATTGTATTAATGTAATGGACAAAAAATCTTTTCGATCATGCACTTTTTAATTTTGGTTGGGCCCAAGAAGATCAAACATCTTCGGCGTGGCGTGGAAAATGTTCTTGGCGTCCTGGCGTAAAAATTGGGTAAAAAAATAAGAAATTTATTGAAATTTGATTAAATTGAATACAACTGTTATTCTCCTGGCGTAAAGTACGTCTTCTTTGGCGTAATCTTAATTGTCATGGAGTGTACACAGAATGCACCCGGAGTGCACCCGGTTGATGTTAATGACGTCATTATGACATCAAATTTTGGCATTACATTGGCAGAAATGACTGTGGCTTTGGCCAAATTGTTCGTTCCCTGTAAACTCTGTTGGTAGGTGGGGGGGGGGGGGGGTACACATGTTTTTATANATCGCTGAAAAATTAAGAAACTGCAGTCCTGGAAAAAAATTATTCAAGCAACTATTTTAGTCAAGGAAATTCTACTGAAATTCTTGGCATATTTCTACTTATTTTCACTTGTTTCCTGTATCATATTACTCGGAAGGTGCTAAGGGGCCATCGACATTTAGGTTTCGTCTTTCATCGCGGCATTTGGCCGTGATGGGGGGAGGGGGTGTAGACCAAAGCCGTGATTACTTGCATGTTCAGGACGAAACCTAATCTAAGAAATTTTTTAGTTTGAAAAATAACTTTTTAGTACGTTTCACTTGTCATTTTGCCTACAAGATTCAATCGAAAGAGATATTGTTTGTTCCATCTGAAGATGACTAATTTAAGCGGCAGTTTAGACCTCAGGTTCTGCTTAAAATTACTCGGCGATCTCGAGAATAACAACGGTCGTTTTTAGGCCGATTTTTATTTAGGCCGCGATGACGGAGGGGGGGAGGGGGGTCCAACAATCACGGCCAAATGCCGTGATGAAAGACGAAACCTAAATGTCGATGGTCCCTTAAATAATGTATAAACATTGGAAAGGGTTAAAAAACGTTCGTTTTGAAATGTTCACAAGCGCACCGGAAACATGAAGATTGTTATTGGAACTAGTAAGAAACTTGATGTAAGAAACTTTGAGAACTCTAAATCTGATAATTTTAAGAAACTTTCAATACTTACTCAAATTCTTAGTTTCTTATAAAAAATACAGGGATCGCCATTTAAAAACAGTATGCACCATTTTTGAAACAAAATGCAATATCATAGCGGTGTAGATTCTGAAGCAAAATTAGGCAGCATTTCCCTTTTTAATTTATCCTTTTATATACTTCTTAACATTTCAATTCAGGTTAGATTGCAGACTCAAGCAAACCCAAGACCTGGAGAGGTAGCTCAATTCAATGGTCTCATTGACTGTGCAAAGAAGACGATAAAACATGAGGTATAATATACCAAGTGTCCCAAAAAATACTCCTGTTTGAAAAGTCACCAAACTTTGATTAGATATATGGCCGATCTTTAAATTTCTTTGTTTGGCAAGAGGAAGACCAAATTTTTTTCCCAGGTATATATAGCTGATCTTGTAATTTGTTTTAAAATTAGCAAATTTGGCTCTTTTAATGCTGCCTGGTTTTGAAGCATGCTGGAAAAAACACTGACGATTCCCAGATTAATTTCTTTTTGTATATTAGCTTCTGGTTTGATTGCAAATGTCAGAAAGAAACACAAACTATCATTGTAGACTTGAATGATGATGAAAAATCTCAAAATAGTAGCTCTTAGGCAAGATATTATGATGTTGCATTAAAGAGGATAGCCCAGAATAAGGTTTACGGTGTCATTTTATACCCTGTAAATAATAAAACAAACATTTTATCATCTTTCAGTATGTTTGAATCCTTGACAAAAGAGATCAAGAGAAAATTTTGTATATACATAACTGTTGTCAGCTGTTTTTTGTTTGCTACATTTTTGACATACTGGGTGGGTTGAAAAATGGCTTTGGCTGTTGAAAATTCTTTTTGAAGTGTTACATAGTATATTGAACTAATTTTAGCAATTTCTGAGCTATAAGCTTTTTAATTTGCTAAATTTTGAGTTTTTAGCTATACACTGGTTTTAAAGAATACCTGAAATTGTGCAGAATTTTTAGCAAGCCTATCTTTTGTCTGTTAGAATTATTGAACATTGTTGATTATATGTCAGAACATATAGATAATGAAAGACTAAAGCACCTGGGCAAGATTTACAATGTCTTATAAAAACCTTGGTTCGCAATAAGGTTTTCAAACTGTGATTTCAATTTTTTTTTTACTTTACTAAAAATGATGTGGTCTTTCTGATAACTAAATTAAAAAAATTTCAGATTATTATTAAAATAGAATTTTGCTGATTTTTCAAATGTCAACAACTTTTTCTTTACTCACTTGATGTCCCAGAGAAAGTACATAATACTGTAACATATTGTGGGCAGGCTTCATTAATGTGCACAAGCGCTGAGCGCCGCTCACAGGCACAAAATAGCATTGCGCTAAAAGTTGCTGGCATTTTTTGAGAGTTATTAGATTGCAGGCACATTTTTCCCAATCATTTGCTCGCAGGCACAGAATATTTTTAATGAGGCCTGATTGTGGGTATTGGTATGTGCTGCCCATAGGCGCACAATCCTCCAAACATGTCTTTCGGTAGATTGTCCATAAACATGGGTCCTTCTTGGCGTGACACCATTAAAAATCAGTAAAAATAGGGCAGTAGAAAGACACATTTTGGCAGTTAGAAGTGGGTATCTTTCTGAAACAGAGCGGCGGACCCCGCTGACCGCAAGTCATGTACCCTCAGGCTTGGTGTGCTGTCACATTTGGGACCTCTCCAGTGGCATACACTAAGGGGGCGAGGGGGTGCGGTTGCCCCCCAATGTTGGAGATAATAATGATCATTTGTTTGAAAACAATAGAAGTGAACAATGCATTTCATCCGAAGCAATAGCTTCACCCTCCAACATTTGCCCAAGTGTCCACCACTGTGGCTCCTAGCCTAAGTTTTTGTATCCCAGATTTGATCCTTTAGCCATGTTCTCTTTATTTCAGGGCTTTAGGGGTCTATACAAAGGGATGGGAACTCCGCTTCTCATTGCAACTCCAATGTGTGCAGTTGGCTTTTGGGGCTATGGACTTGGTAGAAGTTTGCAGACTACACATGACACTGTGAGACTTAGGTATGTACTGCATTTACTGAAACTAAAAATATGTATCTAGCTTGTTGATTTTGATCTTCACTATCACTTTAACCATAACTTTTTGCACTTACTAATAAACCTAGATTACGTTTGGTATTTTGTCTCTCATTATTTCAATTAGAAAAATAAACATAGCTTCTAATTATGACACATACAAAAGAAACTAAATCAAAGTCCAATAAGATTGGTATTGTGGAGAACCTAGTAAAGGGACTTACATAACGCATCAAGTTAGCCCTGGAAGAGTAAAGAGAACAGGCACAGAGCCAAACAGGTACAATAGACCTATTGCAAAGAACGCAGGGAAACAAGGGACTGGCACAAAAGGTGCTTCCTTCCACTATGAACTGTGAGGCACCAAAAGTATCATACTAACTATTTAGCGATGACGATATGATAGTGATGTGATTTTGTCAGTCGGTTTTTGTGCACATTGCATTTCTTACACCCAAATCGTTCTCCTGCCATTGCTGCAAGAATTTGATCAAGCATTTCGCTCGTTTCTGGAAAATTTTACAAACAAAATTTCCAGAAAACTGCTCTAATTTTAGGACAAATTGTCTAATATCATCGTGGTGAATTCTTGAATCTATTTCGAGCTTTAGCTATTGACCACAGCATTAGCAAGTGTGTAAATCACTTTTTTCATCCTATTAATTTATTTCCCCTGTAAAAAATTTTATGGTACAATATTTGATTACCATGTTTATGGATGTTATCTTTGCGCCTTTACCAGAACATCATTTTCACGGTTTAATATTAGTTGAACACAAACCTGTTGCAATATCTTGGGTCCAATAAGAAGTTCACCTTTGGTTATCGGGAAATGGGTTTAGCATTAAAGCAGTAACAAAGCCATCACGTAATGACGTAACCGGGTGTCTCAAAAAAAGTACCCCCTTTTAACTAGAAAAAGGAACAAAATAATAATATATTGGGACTTTCCGATTGCACTGCTAAATTGGTCACGAGCTCCCAAAGTCAAAATTTAGAGTGCTCCTGAAACCAGAGGTTTTGATAAAGGGCCTAACCATGATTTGATATCATGAGCATTTTCCAAAGGAGTTTTTAACTTTTATTTTTTAGTGTTTGCTTTTGAAAAGAATCATAGACGCTTAGCCACGACCCTAATTAAACAAATAAAAGAAACATGTGGCGAGTTTAATAAACTCGTGCCACATCTCCAACATAAGCGTTCATGTGCTCCAAGGAACGATTTTTTCCTCAAAAGAAAAGTGATTTCAGGAAGAATTGAAACATCCCAAAGTAGAATTCTTTTCAAAAATAAGAACTAAAAATGAAAAGTTGAAAATTCCTTTGGTAAATACCGATGAAATAAAAAAGCATGGCTAGGCCCTCTTTGAAAACCTCTGGTTTCAGGTACACTCTAAATTTTGACTTCACTAGCTCGTATCTCTGATTGGTGGACGATTTACAAATGCAAGTTATGTGCATTTAATTAACAAATTCAGTTGTGGAGTCAAGAAGTCCCGACATTTGGTCGTTTCGTTCCTTTTTCCAGTCAAAAGGGGGTACTTTTTTTAGACACCCGGTAATCCAGCAATAATGTACTTCAAGGGACCGGTTGACTCAGTTTGGCATATCGTAAGTACGTTACAACTGAAATAAATAGTAAACCAAGTTACCAAGGGCAAGTTTGAGCACCTAATCAGTCATGACTTTGTTTGCGGGTCTACACCGAGTACGTTTACAGCTAGGGGTAAATCTGTAAGGCTTCGTAGTAACATTTTGGCAGGACCATCGACTATGGTAGGCTAGATCCAAAAATATGGCAACAGTCAGTACGTTATAACAGGAATCGTGGAGCATATATTTAATTGAGGGGGCTAGAAAGCAGTGGCAACTATAAATGTGACCAACGCTCTTTTCATAGCTAGAAACGCCCATGGAAAGATCTTCATTAGTAGCATACTCAACCACTAACTCACCATAAAATCATCGACAAATAAGGTTCTCATTTCTATGGATAAAAATAGTTGCAACTTCTGTAGTGCTTATGTTATGAACTGCAGGTGATATTTGCTGATATAAACATAATTTCTTAAAAAAACTAACAAGTATAACTTGAACATTATTGGGGGGGGGGCTCCAGCCCCCTCCGCTCCGCGGTCTCTGCGTTATAAAGGTATTATACTGAAACTGTAAGTAATTTACTGCCATGATTCATATCAACTTTTCCATAGCAATTTTCAAATTTTAAAGGCTGGCATGCTCTCAGGACTTCTCATAGCATTTATGAATGCTCCAGGAGAGAGGATAAAATGTCTTCTACAGGTAAGGACTAATTTTCTATGGTCTTTTTAATCTTTTAACATTAGTGGATAAATATGAGAACAAAATGGAGACACTTTGTCGTCTTAGAATTCATTGCATGCTATTTATCATGGAGTTTAGAAATGCGTTAAGTTTCACATTTTCTCTTACTTTAATTGTAAAATAACTTTGGTTAAAATAAGGTTAATCCTACGCAGGTATAGCCCATTTCAAGCGAAAGATCTGATCCATAAGCTTTAAAAAAGGAAATTGTCTCCCATTGTCAAAAGTGTCCGAAACGTTTTATCCGAGATTTTTGTCCGAACCTTTTCTGTCCGAAACATTTGGATGTTACTGTATGGAAATTATTGGCACTGTGTTATGATTCTAAGTGTACCTGATAGAACAAAAGTTAGCACTCTAGCTAGCCTATCTATTTATATTTGCTGTTAATGTAGGAAATTTGGCTTTCATGATCTGTTTGTTATTCCGAAAATGTGTTCATGTAATTTCTTATATTTGTTAAGATGTGCTGTGTTAATAATAATACGTTGTTTGCAGATCCAAAGAGGTGCCGACCCAGCAAAAGCAAAATTCACGGGACCTATTCATTGTGCACGACAGATTTACAAGGAATCTGGTTTGATTAAAGGCTTATACAGAGGTCTAGGATTTACAATCTTTCGAGGTAATATGGGTGTTATTTTCAAATGGTTATAAGGAAACAATGTCCTCATGTTGAGAGAGATCAAGGTGAACCAAAGAAACCACTTTACATAAGGAATTGTCTCGGGTGCTTATCAACTTACAAAACAAGTACAGAGAACAACGTTTTGGATGAGTCAAAAAGGTTTTGACGTTTGCCGAATCGTACGATCATGTATTATGCCTATTTGTTTATTCAAAAATCTATCGGATGGACATTAGATACTAACCTCGTACCCAAGACCTTTAGTACGACAAAAGGCCCTGGGGACGAGGTTGATTAGATACTTAATACTGCCTAAACCTTGATGCGCATGACTGCCTTAGTTATAAGATTATGTACAGGGTGAGGAAAACATATCTTCACGAGCTAGTTCGTGCCTTACGGCCTAAACCCAAACTTTATCAACAAAATGTTCGTATCAGCATTTAGGTGAAAGGCCCAGCTATCTTTTGAAACGTTACTCGTTCAGTTTAAGCTGTAATGTAACCACTGCCCAAAAAGCATTTTCAAAAATGCGTTGATTTTTTTCATTTCTCGGTTAAAGTTGAACTAGTGCCACCCTTTTCCAGTCGATGTTTTGGATAATTTAACCCAAAAATGAATTCGAAATTGGGTTGGGAGTACGAAATTTTTGAAGAGGAGCAGATATCAGTCCTTGTGCAAAAACCAGGTTTCCCAAGACGGCTACAAACCTTTCTCTACGTTGATTCTTTAAAACATGTGGACTGGAAAAAGATCTCATTCTGCACGAGAAATTAAGATTTGAAATTTCCTTTCCATCTGGTTTTGGTAGGGTAGTTGTGATCATACAGGATCTCAAAAGATAGCCAGACCTTTTAACTAAATGCTAGTCTGCGGTGCGACCTCTACGGGGGAGGAAAAATTGAGGAAAAGAAATCCTCCCCCGTAGAGGTCGCACCGCAGAACAGAATAACTAAATGCTGGAAGAAAGCTTGTGTCTATAAATGTTGATTTCAGGTACTTAGTTGTGATCTTGCTCGTGAAGTGTGTTTTGGGTCACCCGATAGAATACACTTTTAGAGCTAAGTTTGACTCTGATTTAGATGTGGGTAAACTTTCAATTCTATCTTGTTTCGAAAAGCTATTCAAAAAAACCTTTACCAAGTTAATTTGAGGAATTATGGAAATAACTACGGAGAAACAGCCTTTAGAACAGCATAGAGTTTTCGACCACCTAGTATATTTCTTAGTTAATATGTTTCTCTTTTGCTTAACAGATGTTCCTTCAAGTGGGGCTTATTTCGTTGGTTACGAATATTTAATGAGACAACTTGGAGTAGACGATAAAAGGTAAGAAATAAGTCTGGTACAAAAATATTTGTACCCTTTGCATTATACCCAATTGCTTATACTCGTATCATATTTTAATAGAACAGAATGAACTACCCTTATTTCTGTACTGTAGTAGCAAATCATGTTAAAATGTTAGAAAGCCTGTAGTTTGGTACCTATTCATCAGATTTCTTAACCCTAATCCTACCGGTGGGGGGGGGGGTGTTTTCCACCCCCTGTCGGTTTTTTGCTGAGCATTTATTACCGGCATGAGCTATGACTCTCCAACTTTCTGAAAATTACTAATTATCTATTAGCTACATTTTGACAGTAAAAGTTTTGAAGTTGGTATTGAAAAAATCAATGTTTTTGATATTTTCACAATCAGAATTAGTTTCAAATATTGATTATTATACCTTAAAAGAATCAGCAACAAAGACCTTTCGATTGTTATCAAGAACAATGGAATTTGCTGACATCAGCATTTTTAAATGATGATGTCACATGTGCCGCCATTTTGTGTCGATTTTGCAAAATTTGAAGCTTTTTCCATCGAAAGTTGAAGAAAATGCATAGAATTGCGTTATGCAATACTTTTAAAGTATTTTGAGCAAGTTATTATCAATTTTTGGTCGAGAAACCCAGTTCGTGGCTGCGTGCTGTGACGTCATCAATATTTGTCATTTTCTTCCAAAATAATTGTCTAAAACACCTTTAGGTATTATTTTTGAATTGGGAATGAATAATACGGCAAATAAGATGAAAGATAGCAACCTGCCGAATATATGCCGATTACATGACCTGGTGACCTGGTGACCTGCCGATTACATGACCTGTGATGTGCCTGCGGATTACAGTAGCCGTTTTTAGAACAAATTAGCTGAAGAACCATATATTTTGACATTTTCAACATTATGACGTCATAGGCACGTCATCTGATAAGCTGGCCACACCCAAAATTGCCAATCAGCTAAGAATGGTTAGTACTACGCCCTTGCCAAGTTTGATTTATAGAGGGGGTTGGAAAGCACCCCTCCAGCTGTGTTAAGTAAAAAAAAGCCCGGTAGGATTAGGGTTAAAGCTTGTTGCTATTGTTTGGGTAACATGTCAACTTAGAGAACAAAATTTAGTTGGTTTAACCCTAATTTAACCGGGCTATTTTTGAACTAATATAGCCGGGGGGGGGGGNAAATTGATACAAAACTTGCTAAAAATACTTTAAATGTATTGCAAAACGCAAATCTATGCATTTTCTACAACTTCCGCTGGAAAAAGTTTCAAATTTTGCAAAATTTACCCAAAATGGCGGCACATGTTACGTCATCATTTAAAATGCTGATGTCAGCAAATTCCATTGTTCTTGATAACAAATGAAAGGTCTTTGTTTGCTGATTCTTTTAAGGTATAATAATCAACATTTGAAACTAATTCTGGTTGTAAAAATATCAAAACATTGATTTTGTCAATACCATCTACCAAATATGGTATTGTCATCTGTCACGTGACCCCAATTGTTCAAAAATTTTATTGTCAAAATTTAGCTAATAGATAATTAGTAATTGTCAGAAAGTTAGAGAGTCATAGCTAATGCCGTTAATAAATGCTCTCCAAAAAACCGACAGGGGGGGTGGAAAACACCCCCCCGGTTAAATTAGGGTTAAATCGGTTGTATTGTTCCCTAGTCATGAGAGATTTTATAAAATTATTCATTCTCAGAATCCTTCAAAACAGCCCTAACATCCTTGATCGAATTTTCTAACAATCCAGCATGACGATGCTGAAAACTATCTGAAAAACGGCTGAAAGAAATTCCCAAGTGAAAAGAATAGTAAGATTGGCTCTGTATTTACACAACTGATTGCCTTGGCAATAAGATGGCCCGATTAAGCTTCATTTTCATATTTTATCCAGAAGTTTAGACCTGTTTGGAACGATTCAGAAATAAAACAATTTTATGACTCACCCGTTCACTGTGAGTTATTTTCTAAGTTAAATGTCATTTTGGCATTTTCAGGCATTTTGTGATAAATACTATTTGTTCCTAATACTGGATTATATTCGAATTGTTCCTAATATTGGATTTGTTCTTTCACAGTAAGAAACGCAGCCCATGGAAAATTATCATCGCTGGTGGTGAGTATTCAAATAATGGAGCCTACTACTTGATGTTAATCTCTTGGTGACTGGCAACGTTTTCAATGAAAACAGTCATGAAGCTTGTTTATCAGATTTTTTAACCTGCGTCACAGACGATAACGAGGGGCTGTCATCATTACAACTCCCCCTCATCATGATCTGTAACCATAGAAATAGTTACGTCTGTAACGCAGGCTAAATTTCTATTGCATAAAAGCCTCTTCACAAGTGGGGCATCATCATAGACCAAAAATTCGACTTATTTCCACTCACCATCTAGTCTAAAACACCACACCAATGACCCCGAATGAACACGAATGACCACGAATGAACGTGTTCCCGGCTAAGCAAACAATTCCTGGATGTGCACCATTTAATTTTACAATCCAGTGAGAGTGACTGTCAAATATGACCTATTCCGCGCGAACAAAGCATTATCCCTAACGGAGGGACTTCCTAGTACTCTTACACCACGCACGATGGCGCTATAGTTTCATATACATTAATATCCTAAAGTTACAAAATTTTATCCAAGCTTTCCCCGAATGTTTTTGTGCAAAACTTAACATTTTGAAATTAATGTAGTAAAATTCAGACTTCATTACAGTCTTCAGCTTTGCAATATATTTGAAAGTTTGAAAATTGCCCCTTCTGTTATTTTTCCATCAAAGGTTTTTTTTATGTTCACGTCTTTTGCTAGGTTTCGCTGGAATATGCGCAAATATAGTTGGACTTCCCGCTGATGTATTAAAATCGAGATATCAGACAGGTAATACATGTTATATTTTATCTGTCTTATTTTTTAATCCACCTTTTCTTACTAAGCCTAAGGGCGCCAAAGCGGAATTTTTTTTATTGTTTGAGATTTTGCATTTCTGAGTCTAGAATCTTGCTCTGCGTACAAAGTTTAGTATAATAACAAATTTTCACATGCATATCTGTCTTTATTTTGAAATTATGGCAATATGGAGAATTTGAATTCATTAGGGATTTGACCGTGGAAATAAAAGTTAGGACAAAAGTTTGTCCTAAGTTTGATTTTTATACGATTAATTTCGTTTCAACGTAAATTTCACCTGACACCTACGTTATTATTGGAATTGGCTAGTCTGCACTTTAGCGGACCAGCTTTCAATGTCGGCAAGTTATGTGTCATGGTGTAAGGGTTGGGGTCAGGGTTAGGTTTTCGAAAAGGGGATTTTAGGGTAAGTTAGGGCTAGTTAGGGTTAGTTAGGGTAAGTTAGGGTTAGT
>REGM01000121.1:35561-46076 GCA_004194415.1 Aurelia aurita
GTCTTTAATTATTTAACCAATTCAATTACATTACAAATATTGTACCCTACTTTACGCTAAAAGAAAACTACTCTACAGTGAATACAAAGACGACTGCACTAGAGATGACACAGCTGGAAACTTTTACCATGCTCCCAATTATGCATCTCTCAATGAAAGAGAAAGCTCACCCACCAAAGAATCAGGGATTCGTTATTGGCGGTATCGGGATTAGGGTTGAGAGAACGCAAGGAATATGTAAAATTTCCCTGCCTCATCTCTAGAGCAGTCGACAATTACAATCTAATAAAAAAAAAATAGATATTAAAACATTAAAACATTAAAAAAATGTTTTTAAGCTAGGGTAAGGTGTAGCAAAATGGGTCCTAGTGGGGCAACATGGATCATTGACAAATTAATTGATTTCTCTTTTACTGTTACTATTCTCGATAGAGTGACGGGGCTACCGTGGTTAAATAATTAAAGACGAATGAATGAATGAAATGAATGAATGAAAGTTGACGAAAATATGAACAAAGACAATTTTATTCATTGAAAAAAAGTTGTAAGTTTAGCACCAAGGGTACTTTGCCTCACTTATAGAAGCAAACATTCAAGTGACCCACTCTGCCCCACTCTGTCGGTCGGTCAGTTATTTGTTTTAAGTGGGCTGTCGGGATTTTCTAGCTACTTAAAGCTAATTTAGGCCCACTATGCATGCCGCATCCAGGCATGGGACCCCTAGTTTAACGTCCCTTCCGAAGGACGGCGAAGTGAGTTGCGAGGTCAGTCCCCGGGTCAAGCCTCCGAGGTCACCCATCCGGAGTTTGACCTCACTCGACCGAGCTTAACTTCAGTCACCTGATGAAAACTGTATAAGCCGCTCTGACCCCTCCACCCTACGAAATTGACAATATCGATTTTAGTGGTAAAATATATTTTTCCTATCTATACGAGGACGCTAGATTAGATTTGTTTTCTGCTTGTAAATTATAAAAAATTTCCTCTGTCCTAAATCCTAGGTCCGTGGATTCTATTACTTTTATCGAAACGGTTTATATACATTTTTCCACACAGATTGTCCGGCGATGGTATAGGAGGGCGATCGTACTACCTGTCCCTCGAAACAAGCGTAACCAGCGTAACATAGCTTTATTTCAATATTGTCTTGCCTCTCGTTTTACCGTTCTACCCTCCGCCCTCTCAAAAGGATACTGCAAAATAACGTTCTGAGCTAGGTCTTCCTCATCAAATCATCACCAAACAAGCGTCTATTTTGTCCCTGGAAAATTCTGGCATTTTTTGTTTGAAATCGTCCTTAATTATTACCATGATTTAATGTGTGCCCTTGGGGGTGAAAAATGTGTCCGTTTTGTGTTATTTTCAGTCGCCAAACGCTTTTGTGCTTATCGTGCATATACTTTTTCATCGTGTACATGAATTATTAGAACACTACTGTATTTGAGTGAAGCAGGCCTTCATTAATTCTGATACATTAAAATCCAAAAGTTTAGGACGGTAGAAGTTTCGAACATTATTTATCCGAAATTTGTTTGTCCGAATTTCTCTTAAAAGCTTTTGAAATTTTTTTAGCTAAAGTTTTTGCTCACGATACTTCCAGTTGAAGCATTCAGCGTGGATCATTGGTTAAAATTATGTTAATTTTATTCTATGCAAAAATAACCCATCCCAACGTAGGATTTGATCACTAAGCTGCCGAAAAGAACATTGTTTCCGAGTTTTTAAAATGTTGTCCGATACTTTTCTGTCCGAAGTTTTTGTCTGAAATTTTCCGTCCGAAATATTTGGATGTTAATATAAGTCTACAACGATTCTACCCGTTGTCTAATAAAGAACAACCTTTCAAACAAGCAAACGTTTTAAAAATCTGTAAAAATGATTGTGTGGATGGTTTTCTTTCGAATGAATTGCTTGAAAGGAAATTTACCTATTTTACCGTAATTCTGCCGTGAGCAATTTTTATACGTTGATTACTTTCAGTATTGACGCATTTCCTTGTTATGAAAAGATTTCATGCAAAATTTAGATGAATTATAATATTAACTAGTAACTTCTCTATTAATGGAGAAAAATAAGGTCAACAATATGCTAGTCCTCGCAAATGCGTTGCTGTTCTGGTTTATGATTTAGCACTTTGGTGACATCGCAACCTTAAATTTACCTGAATAATGTAAGAACTGATGTACTGTTTGATATAATCAAGATATCACGAACGCTTATGCTAGAATTACAGTAGAGTACTTAAAGCTCCTTGGAAAGGATTTAATTCGAAAGAGAAGTGTATTAACCAGTTACACTCAATGAGTTTTAAAATTTTGACATGAAATCTTGAAATGAAATTCTGACAAGCAGTTATTATCAAGTCTTGCCTAGTATACGTTACGTTTGTCTGCTTTATTAGTGTGAGTCGTTTGAAATTAAATGATTCATTTGTATCCAATTATGTGTAAGTTTTTTACTGAGTTTGTGATAATACATCGTATTGAATCTTTATATATTCACTATCGTAGACGTTGTATGCATTATTTCACTAGAATACCGTGTGTCCCAAAATGATGTATCGGCGTTTGCCAAACTATACAGTAATGAATTCTCAACCGATTTCAATGAATCACCAATCATTTTGAAGCAGAGAGGCTAACTTAGACGAAGAAATTTATTTCACTAAAATCGGTCTTACTGTTCTAGTGTTCTGGAACATTTTACTTTCAAACTTTTTATGGGAAAGTATTGAAAGGAACCAGAAATTACGATTAACTTTTAGCCAGTTTTCATCTTGTGACAAGGGTATTGTTTGTTTTCTAAAGAGCTTAAGTCTGCGCTTAAAGGACAGTTTGTAAAAAGTAATGTTGGAAGACAAACTTACCATCTCCTGAATCAAATGACAAACTTTTTTCCACATTTAGACTTATGTTCAGCTGTCAATTCAATAAACATCTTGGCAATTTATGCAAAATTTCGCCGCCATTGGTCTCCATTTTTTCCACGAGTACACGATAAGGAGGCTAGTCATGATTCAGAGGCGAGAATACAATAGAGCAGTCTCATTCTCGCGTTGAACGTGACGTCAAAAAGCTTCGACCTTGTGCTTAATGACGTCACTACGCATTTGTCGCAGATTGTAAAATGTAATTTCGCAGAGAAAAGACAAAAAAGTTGGAAAAGTACGATACACCATTCATAGCAGTATAATCTTTCATTTTATCATCAATTATACCAACCTCGGAATTGCCTTAATTAAGTATTAGCCATTTGTCTTCGCTCCCTAGATTATGATTATGTTTGCTGTCCTTGTTTTTTAATTGAAACGTAAGCAAACATGGTATCGAAATTTCTAGTCCTCTTTGAAGCATGTTCAAAAAACAACTTCCAAATATAAAAATCCATAACTCCAGAACAGTATGACCGATTTTAGTATAATTAATTTTTGCGTCTAAGTTAGCTTTTCTGCTTCAAAACGATTGGTAATTCATTGAAATAGGATGAGAATTCTTGATTGTAGAGTTCAGAAAACGCAGATACATTATATTAGGACACCCGGTATAAGAAGTATACCTTTTATACAGAAATTAGAAGTACCTATTTTTAGAAATTTGTACCTGTTTTAGTGTCTAGGAGATAATACCAGATTTCATGAAATTATTGTAGTAATTGTGATATCTTTAGTGTCGTTTTTACATGTTAGCTCTTTTTACCTGTTTCCTGCGATTTGTGTGAGCGAAAAGCACCATTACCAAAACTTGAGGGCCCTTGAGCGTCGAGACAAGGGGTCGCGGACTCGATTTGGTCTTCTGGAATCGCAGAAGTGGAGAAGACTCTTCTCTACTGCTGCGATTCCATCGCTTGGTGCTAAAAACCGCAACTGCACCTTAATCTTCACCACTAAAATTGCACTGAGCATTAGCGTCGGGCGGACGGGAACGGTGAAAATTCACATTTGATTTTACTCCCAAAAAATCTTGCACACCTTTGGCAAAAATCCTGTAGTTTTCAAGAAAAATCCATCAAAAATCCTTCAGAATCCTTTCGTTTTGAGAAAAATTTCGTACGCTGTTTCGAAGGAATGAAATGCCCAGCGGAAAAGTCGATTCAAAATTAAATCTTAAAATCAAAACTCTTGATACTCTTGTGCTCGTAAAAACCCAAGCTTGCTAGACGGAAATCGATAGAACCGAGTGAAATTCGGGATGTTTATTTTACCTCAAGTGAAAAATATTTGTGTTAAAATGATTCAACTAAAGTCTAATTTCACATTTGATGCTAGATGAGATTTGCGATTACACAAAAATTTTCATGCAAATTTCTTAAATTGTTTTTATTCGCAAGTAAAATTTTCATTTTCTATCGGGTGTGTAGAACTTACAGGATGAAAGAAGGANAAATTATTGTAGTAATTGTGATATCTTTAGTGTCGTTTTTACATGTTAGCTCTTTTTACCTGTTTCCTGCGATTTGTGTGAGCGAAAAGCACCATTACCAAAACTTGAGGGCCCTTGAGCGTCGAGACAAGGGGTCGCGGACTCGATTTGGTCTTCTGGAATCGCAGAAGTGGAGAAGACTCTTCTCTACTGCTGCGATTCCATCGCTTGGTGCTAAAAACCGCAACTTCACCTTCATCTTCACCACTAAAATTGCACTGAGCATTAGCGTCGGGCGGACGGGAACGGTGAAAATTCACATTTGATTTTACTGCCAACAAATCTCGCACACCTTTGGCAAAAATCCTGTAGTTTTCAAGAAAAATCCATCAAAAATCCTTTAGAATCCTTTTGTTTTGAGAAAAATTTCGTACGCTGTTTCGAAAGAATGAAATGCCCAGCGGAAAAGTCGATTCAAAATTAAATCTTAAAATCAAAACTCTTGATACTCTTGTGCCCGTAAAAACCCAAGCTTGCTAGACGGAAATCGATAGAACCGAGTGAAATTCGGGATGTTTATTTTACCTCAAGTGAAAAATATTTGTGTTAGGATGATTCAATTAAAGTCTAATCTCACATTTGATGCTAGATGAGATTTGAGATTACACAAAATTTCTCCTGCAAACTTCTTAAATTATTTTTATTCGCGAGAATGTTTGCCTGACTTATGTGAGACAGATTTAAATTACATAGAATGGGGACCTGCCTGTTGTTTTCCTTATTTCACCTTCCATCCTTCACTTCGTCTTCTTCTATCCTTATTTCCTTCATATGCACCCCAAAGTAAAATGTTTATTTTCCACCCAGTCTATTCATTACACCGCAAAACAAGAACTGGAAGATAAAGCTTTGAATTCTTGCAGTAAATGGGCAATGAAGAAGGCTCTTATCCAACCATGGTCCTTTGCGTGTTCTGTTTTATGAAAATGAACATTTTTGTGGTCTACGAAAATGGCTGCCCCCTCAATAGAAATCTACGCGCAAAGGCTGCTGGTTGGACAAGAGCCTTAATCAAAGTTTCAAATACTCAGTTTCTTGCTATATTTTCGCTTCACAGATTCGGAGAGTATGTTTATCAGCGCTCCCTCCTCCGTTGATGGAAAAGGAAGGAAATGACCATGGCGAAATGATGTCTTGTGACCCCTGTGATCTTACACATCAACACAATCTTCTTCATTGTTTCGAAAAATGGCGGCAACTGATGTTGTAGAAGTGGAGGAGAATGTTGAGCATCCTGTGCAAAAACCACCTTCTGCCTTGAAGAGTTTTCTCGCCGGTGGAGTCGGAGGTGTTTGCTTGGTTGCTTCTGGACATCCATTGGATACGATAAAGGTAAGACAAGCGAAATTCTAAACCGGGTCTCAATTTAGGCCCTTTTGAAAAATTGAGTCCAAAGTCCATAGGCCATACCTTTTTTCGTGGCCTGAAGTGTTCCGAAATGCTAAAGACCATACAATGTAAATGTTGATCTTATAAAAGATTGAAAAATAAGGAGGATTTCTCTCTTAAAGGTAACTGACGGAGTTGAAAGTGGCTAAAGTCAAGGGGGGCCCACCTCTGGCAGGCAGGCAACAGCTGTGAGCTGAGCACCTTCACTCTCAGTCTTTCTAATTTATTCTATTTTTAAACAAAGATACAATAGGCACATGTTTGTGTCTTTTTTCAGATGATCTGCAATAATATCATATTATGTCAGCAATAAGATGAGCCATCAAAGGATTTATTTGCACTCCTCCCCACTGCCCAGCCAGACTGCAGAGTAGGGCAGTTTCCAACGAGATCTCGGGTGTGCAAGAGCAAAATTTCAAGTGTGCAAGTGTGCACTTTGGTATAAGTGTGCACTTCAAGTGTGCACACAAATTTTGAGCTTCACATGGAAGCTATTTTATGAGAAATTCAAACGAGTTGAGTAAAATTTAACTTGACATATGGAAGAAAACTCCTTTGAAACTATTTCTTATTTTGTTATTAAACAGATACAATAATTGTTTCTATTCATTCCCTTCTTTGGGCCCTTGAGGAAACAAAATTCTTCATTTGCTTTGAACAATAGGGCCACACCCATGTCACGCCCACCCCACACGCTGCCACACCCATTACCAGGTGTGCAGTGACTTTTAGGAAAAATATCTCGGGTGTGCACTTACCATACTCTGCAGTCTGGCTGCCCAGTTTGGAAAACATTTGATGGCCTTACGCACGTGCCAGACTGCATTTTATGTTGCGCGCATGCGGAAGATCTTCCGCACGCAATTTTAGATATAACAAAGGAAGAACAACAGAGTTATTGTTTTTTAAAATAGCGAGGCGCGCATCTTCCGTGCGCACTTTGTGAACTTTGCAGTCTGGCCAGACTGGAAAGTTTGTATATTGCGCGTACAAATTGATATGGCCTAAGCACAATCTGCACAGAAATTTAATTGTTTCCGCAGTTGAGAACAATAGGTTAAAACAATAGATCTTTTGTTTATCGGCGACTTTGCGGCTCAGATTGAAAACCCCGTAAGTATTTGCGTGCGCAAGATATAGTGAGCGCTCTACAAACTTTCCCATCTGGCTTATGCGTAGTAGTGAGTGAAATAAGTTGAAAGGTGCAAGCTGTGAGTAGAGTTTAAAAAATTGCGAGAGACACAAAATTAACATTATTTAGATCTTTTGTTTGCTTATGTGAGAACCTTTTATTCTTGCTTTTATCTTTGGTACATTTTTATAGTTGCATGTGAATGCAAGTTTTCCAATGGCCCACTGCGCACAAGACTGAGAAGTTTACCTTTCGCAGGGTACGCATTCACCCACGCATTCTTTATGAAAACAATAGCCTGTTGTTTCAAAACAAAGAATCCGCAACAAATTTCCTGCGCAGAAATAAAACTTTACAGTCTGGACTGTACACACCAAAGGCTTTGCTGTTTTAGGGTGTTACAATGAGCAAATTGACTATATGCATGAGAAAAAACGGCAGGATACAAAAGTTCACTACTCTGATGTCTTTCATCGATTTAAAAAACAATTGACTATTTGTTTTACCTTTGTTTTTAATTATGTTCCATACTAAATATATTGTTTGTAATCTCTATACAGTACTTCCCAAAGCATAGGTTCCAAATCTTTAAAAAACTTTAAAAGGTCAATGTAAAATTCTTTGGCCTATTTCTTTGAATTGAATGGCTTGAAAGAAACTTTAGCTACGTTGCTGTAATTCTACCATTGGACTTTTCTGAAATCTTCAATATTTTTCGAAAACTGCAGCGTATTTTATATTTCAACTCTTTTGAGGATGTAATATCATCAAATTTCTAAATCGTAAAACCAGAAGAGTGAAAGACTTATGCTTGATACCATATTGTAGACATTCATAAACTATGGTTTTCTTGAAAATTATTCTAGGTTTCCTCAAAAGTTTAGAAATTACTTTTTTTTCAGTTTTCGTCAAAAATTTTTTTGAATTTCTAGAAAAGACGAAAAGCCCTCTAATTCTAAAAAAATGATGAAGCTTTTTAAAAGTCCAATGGTATAGAACTATAGCAGTGTAGCAAAAGTTTCTTTCAAGCCATTCAATTAAAAGAAATAGGTCATAGGATTTTACACTGACATTGTTAAAGATTTGGAATGCTACTTTCCAACTGGAAGAATCTTTATAATTTATCATTGAACTGTTCTTACAACTCTTCTATACTCCTACAATAAACTTCGCAAACAAGTTTGGAAAGACACACCATGCCACGCCAGACAGATTTTTAGCACAGGATTTTCTGGCATAACATTCAATGTTTTTCAGTGTGGATATCACAGATGAAGAATGGATTTTTGATAACTGTAGCATCTGGCTTGGGTTTTTATTTATTTTCTTTTCTTTTGTGCAGGTCAGGCTCCAGACACAACCCAAGGATGCTCCACTCTACTCTGGAGTTATGGATTGTGCAAAAAAGACCGTCTCCAAAGAGGTATAAAATGTAATATGTTGCTCCACTTTTAAATAGATAACTGAAATTAATAAGAATCAACACTATATAAGAACAAACTGAATATGAATTTTGTGGTCCTTTTTGGTATCCTTTGGAGTATACCACAACAATCCAAATAAATTTTTGAAATGTCTTCAGGAATTTAGAATAGACAATAACGCTAAGATGGCAGTCGTGCAAAGCATGCTGGTAAAAAGCTCTGTGACGACCACCTAATGACAAAAAATGCTGGTCTGCCGTTTCGACTAGCCAGCTGTGGTAAAGTTCGGAACAAGTAATCAATGTAAACAAATAGGACAATTTTGTAATTGGAACGCGAATCTTTAATTAAAACTTCAATTTGAATAAAGACTTTACTTTTTCTGCTTTGGAAGGGTTTCCTTTCGAACCATGTTGCATTCGAATCCAAGGTCAATTCGAATTCAAGCTAGCTAGTCAAAACGGCAGACCAAAGTCTTTATGTCGCTAGGTGGTCGTCAGGGAGCTTTTTACCATGCTGTGCAGCAAAACACAGACTTTGGAGCCGTCATCTTTAGCGTTATTGTCTATTGAGGTTTATTTATCTTGCATCATAACTTCATAATGATTGTCATGCATCATGCTGATCTAGACTCGCATTTCAATGTTTAGATATGAAAGTTCTTGAAGTTGGAAATGAAAACTATCACATTGAAAATTGTCCTTTTATTACAAAATCATATTATTAAGAAAACCTTTGGAGACCTTGTTGACCTTTTGGACCTTTTCTGAACATAGTTTTTTCTTACAGGGGTTCAAAGGTCTGTACAAAGGAATGACTGCCCCAATCATTGGTATTACACCTCTATATGCAGTTTGTTTCTGGGGTTTCAGCATTGGAAAGAAATTGCAAATCAAGAACCCAGATGATGTTTTAACGTAAGAACTAAAGGAGTTTCCAAAAATATATGGTTTTCTTACTTTCTTGAAGACTATAACTTTATAACATGTTTTAAAAGAAGAACCTTTTAGAAAATGGGCCATGAAATATCATAATTCAAAAGTTCAAGGTCCAAAGGCCATTATTAATTAAACATATACACCTTGTACATATCACACATATCTAAAAACCATTTCCTTTTTCATTGTTTGCATCAACAGCGTTGGAGTATTTTCACATTATCCAACTTATGATTGGTGGACGTATTATATTTTTGTTAATTGAACTTTGGACCTTATCATAATCTGGCTTTTGCCACACTTTTTTGAAATTTTTATTTCAGTAGCAGCAGCATGCAGTAAAACTTGTATAAGTTAGATTTCTTTAGACTGATGAAAATAATCTGACTTCTGCGAGGTCCAAATTATGTATCAGTCAGATTTTGTCTGACTTACGGATGAGTCAAGATTTTTTCCAACCCCAAGAGGAAAGGAACAGATTGTTTCCAACTCAAGTCTCCAAGAGGAACAGAGGCTTCTAAAGTAAATTACTCCTCACTCTAGGTTTTTCTCATCTTGAATATCAAAGCACACATAGAGTAAAGAACACCTGAAGTAAACAAAGAGCTTTTTGTTTGCAAAAATATATTTCCCCAAACCGTACCAAGTTCAAATTGAGCACTCGCTTTCTGTTGTTAAATCCAAGTTATACAATATTATTCACCCCAAAAAAGATGAGTCTTACGTGAACATTCGACTTATACAATCCCACTTGGCGAAGAATTTTCAAAGGATTTATGGCAATGGTTGTGGGACTGATATTTTGTATTTGACTTATGAAAAAAATCCAACTTATGGGAGTCTTACATAAGCGAGCAGTGGGACTGTAATAAGTGGTAGCCATATAATCAATGAATACTGATGGAAGCAAAAGCCATTGATAAAAGATACATCATTGTACTGTGTGTATTGTTAACTAACGTTTTAAATCTGTTCACCTTTTTTAGGCCATTACAAAACTGGAATGCTGGTATGTTGGCAGGAGTTTGCACAACTGCGATTATGGCACCTGGGGAAAGAATCAAATGCCTTTTGCAGGTTAGAATGGATTTGATTTTTTTCTCAAGAATAATTTCATGTATTCATTTGATCATGCTTGGCAAACAAAATCTGGATTTATTGGGCTGTCCAATCAGTTATTTCTTCATCAATATGTTTGGTTGCGAAAATTTTAA
>REGM01000121.1:49459-70885 GCA_004194415.1 Aurelia aurita
CATTTAATCTTTGGGTTTTCAAATGCATGTCCTTGTTGAGTTTAAAGCTTTATGATAAAGTTAATTCAATCTCTGATGCCTATTTGCCTGCAAATAAACGAAATTTCCCCTCGTTTTGTCGGTCTTTCTCTCTTCTATTGAGGCCTAAAATTATTTCCTCCAATTTGCACAACCCTGACTATGCAGTACGAAAATACATGCCTAAATGCATTGTTTATGAACTAAAGAGACTACTGATATAATTTGTTGGCCATTTACGTTATTTCAATCGAAGATTAAAACGGATTACAACCAGTGCTATTTTCTGTATACAGAAAATAGTGGAAGCTGTGGTGAAGAGCATTCAAGGGCTGCAAAGGATGCTGGTCAGTCATGGGTCTTTAATCTTTAGTCAATATCGTAAACAATTGTTTACATTCAGCGTTCGATTTTTTGGCCTCCTGCTTGTCTAATTATATGCGATATCTTGAAAATCCTTAATCTGGAAACAGTCGAGATCGATCGAGAAAAACAGCAATTAAACGTTCTAAAAACAGAACTACTGTCGAGTCCGGAATAAATGTCCCCCCCCCCCCCGCTTATTAGATTTTGAAAAAATCCACCTAGGGCATCCTTATTCCAGACGTTTATTAATTTTGAGCTTCTTGGAACATGAAACAGATTAAAATCATCTTTCCTGAATGGGATTTGAACTGTATTTTCATTTTAACATGTTTTCTGTGGTACAGTAAAAACCCGCGTATAAGAACCTTGTGGATTAAGAACCTACAGGCTGAAATTTTCAAATTTTCAATTGTTTTATAAGAACCAATCCATTGTATTCATTGTTTAAGAACCCAGGCTGACTTGCAAAATAGTAGGTTCTTATACGCGGGTTTTTACTGTAGTTAACTTGTTTGTGGTGTTCTTTACAGTAAAAAATCGTTAATCGTAATTCCAGACCCCCATTTTATTTAGTTTTAGATAATTGTTCATCTAAAAGTGGCTGAAATCACTTGCTGTCAAATTCAGCCCTTTCAGATATGTGTATTTCCTGTTGACATAGATCAGTTACCCAAATATGGTTCGACACGTGTCACGGTCTATTGTCTTTGCACGGCTATTTTTATCAAAGGCTTGTATATGCTTAGATTCCCTTTAAGTTTATATTTCTATTTTCCTTATAGGCATGCTTCCTTGGATATGAACTGGCAATGAGATTTTTAAACTGGGCGTTACCGAACTTCTAGCAAACTTCAAGGTTATTCAATTTAATTTAGGTGTAATTTTTTACTAATCATGGTGTGCACATTAGCGGTGATATTTATATTACTATTTGATTTAGTACGATACTTTTCTAAGCTTAGGTATGTGGAATGATATCGTGTCACAAAAGGAAGGTATTTTCCTATTTGAACTGTCTCTTTCGTAGAAATTACGCCTTTGTAGAAACTAAGCCTAGCCAGAGCTAGTCTCTTATCTTTGTGGCGATAGAGCGGAAAATGCGCGCATATGCGCGAAAATGTCGCAACTTTGAGCCCCCTAGCTCCCTACATCAGACCCTGGAATAAGGCAACACTTAATATTGTCTTCCTTGTTAGGCCTTAAACTCTTGATTCATGGTTTCCAAGAGCTTATAAGGTCAAGCACTTCCTTGGCATGATGACGTCATTGTACGCAATATCTGCCGTGTCTTTTTGGTTAGTTTTCTATTTATATGCCAGGAGCGCAAAGAAGAACTTCACACGTTTGAAAATTCATCACACGGAGAATACTTGACAAACTGGAATGAATCAAATTTTTGTTGATACAGCCGAAGGCTGAAGTATTTGTTTTTTTTTTCTTTTTTTCTGGGCATTGGAAATATTGTTGAAACAGAATCTGCAAAGGTTCCTTTACTTCGAAATGCGTGAAAAATAGCCCATGAAATGCTGCACTATAAAACTAGCGATCAGTACTTAGAAGATGAATGTTTCTTCAAGCCATAATTGCAAAAACCTCCCGCCTTTCAGCCATATTCTGTTTGCATGGAGATGCACAAGATCTCGTAAATACGCTCGCATCTTTCAGGATTTTGATTGTTTCAGCCGTTTTAGCATGGTTTGTTGAAACAATAATACATAAAATTGCGGTATCCAAACTGATGAACGAATTAAAAGATAAATTAAAGATAGGTGAGAGAGTTATTCGCCATCCTTGCGCCGCTCCAAGGCAGCCCAAGCAATCCCCTGCGATGTAGCATTTGCGCAGTGGACTGCGGCTAGCGTGTTTTTGGAATGTTTGATAGGACTAGTTTAATCAATCGTCTATGTCTGAGTTTCACATGTTTATTTCTATTGGTGAGATTGATTGTTATTTCGTTTCGTTTAGTTTCAGTTTCATATAATTTAAATTCCACTACATACAATTTATAATCCAACTACCAACTATACAAACGAATAACTAAACTACAAGGATAAAAGATAATGTTACAGAAAATTAATACAATAATACAGAAAATTAATACAATATACAAATACAAATACAAAGAGGAGCTAAATAGATTGTATGCAGGGAATTACTTAAAGGAGGAGCTCTCTCAATAGGTAAACTAATCGAGGAGAGAGCCCCCCCTATCCTAAGATATTATCAGGTGAATTTAGACGAATTTAAATAAATATTCATTTTCTTTTCATAGATTGATAGAAATTGAGGCAGTGTAAATTCATCGGTTGACCTTTTCTAATAAGTAAATTTTCAGTTTTCTTTTGAACGATAATTTTGATGGAGCATTTCGGAGTTCCACAGGTAATGCATTCCAAAGTTTAGCACCAAGATATCGAATTGACTTTAAACCATATTGAAGACTGTTTTTTCGGGACATATATAAATCACCTTGACAGGCCTGTCTAGTGGAATATTGATGAACAGATGAACTAAATAAGAAAAAGTCATGAAAGCAACTAGGTGATGTTTTATTAACAGAATCAAAAACAAAAGTTAAGAGTCGGAGTTCAAAAATCTCAGAAAGTTTCAGAAGTTTAAAATCATTGAAGATCGGAAGAGAGGGAGACATGCGAGGCTGAAATGAGATAGCTCTGACTGCTTTTTTCTGTAATTTGAAAATTGGATCAATGTATGATGCGTATGTTTGACCCCAAACAATAACACCATATTGTAAGAAAGACAGAAACAAAGTATTGTACAAGCAAATTAAAACATCTAATGGAAGTAAATTCCTAATTTTGAAAAACATTCCACATGTTCTAGCTAATTTCTTAGAGAGTTCACTAAGATGGCATTTCCAGCTAAGATGCTCATCCAACAGGAGACCCAAGAACTTAACAAACTTAACTCTTTTAATATGTTTCTTGCCTATTTTGATATCAGAATCAGAGGGAACTTTGACAGATGAAGAATGAAAGATCATATAGTTTGTCTTATCAATGTTTAATGATAATCTATTAGCATCCAGCCATTTCTTTACTAATCTTAGTTCTTTGTTGACAATTTTACTCAAAGCAGATAAATCTTTGGATTCATAGTAGATGTTTGTATCATCAGCAAAGAGATAAAAATTAAGTTTCTTAGAAGCATTTGGTAGATCATTGATATAGAGAAGGAAGAGTAATGGACCCAATACAGAGCCTTGAGGTACACCACAAGTGATTGAAAGCAAGTTAGAATTACTTCCATTAACAGAAACATATTGTTGTCTATCAGACAGATATGATCTAAACCACTCAAGGGCACATCCACGAACACCATAATGTTCCAATTTTGAAAGCAAAATTCTATGATTAACAGTATCAAAAGCTTTTTGTAGATCAATGAAAATACCACAACCAAATCTTTTATTATCAAGTGTATTTCTTACAGTTTCTGTCAAACTCACAAGGGCATGATCAATTGAGTGGTTTTCTTGAAATCCAAATTGTAAAGAATAAAGAACTTTATGAATTTCAAGGAATCTGTAAAGTCGTTTGTACATTAGCTTCTCAAATATCTTGCTGAAAATGGGTAAAAGAGAANTTACCCCCCCCCCCTCGAGATCACCCTTTCGATACACCAATTCAATTACCAGCCTCGTTTTGGAAATTAGTCAAAATTCTTTCATACGAAATTTTAGAGCCCGGATTCGGATTTAGCACCCAAAGTTTAGTCAAACTACAAGTTTATATATTGCTAGTGGTCTTAATGTTGATTTTATGGAGATGTAAAATTTGAAAATCTATAAGGGAGCTGACCGTAAAAAGTGACTCCGGGTGTAAAGTTTCACCCTGAGCGATTTTCGCGGTCAAATCCCTTATAAAATGTTTAACTTTCGGTTAAAATGAACATCACAAGCGCTAGCAGTTTGAAAACCCGTAGCTAGGCTAAAGTTTAGGTGCTAAATCCGAATCTGGGCTCTAAAGTTTCGTATGAAAGAATTTTGAGTAATTTCCAAAACGAGGCTGGGAAATTGAATTGATGTATCAACCTGGTTCCGAGGGCCAGATTCCTACGTCAATACTGGATTTCAACAGCCTCCTTTTGGGTCATGGGAACGAGGTTGTTGGTGTATTACAGACAAAGAAGGAAGTTATTAGACAAGGAGAATAATGCAAGGTTACTTACTATCAGGTGGGTCCTTTGTTATTTTAGGATAACAAAATTTGCAGAATTTTGCTACAAGGCCGCCGCCTTGTCTGCATTATTACTACTAGAGGCAAAATAAGCACGATGATTTTAACCGGGCCTGGCAACGCAGATCTACAATTTTCTTCAAATTAGTTTCAAAAGCGTATTAATTAATAACAGCTTAATTTTCAAGTATTTTTCAATGCTGTAATAATATTTGCCACAAAGTCACAGATGTTTTCCTAAGTGTCCATGCGAATTTTGTAGCTGCAAAAACCGCAGAGATTAGTTGATTCTGTAATCTTTTATGAAGCTCCATTATTGGTTATCACGCAATGGTTTTATTTTCCTAGAAGCTTATAGCTCAATTCTCAAGCTTTCATATTTCATGTTCTTTGATGATATTATTCATCCAGGATATTGTATACGGTCGACTGTGCTTCGAGTAGTGCAGAACATAAAAAGACTTGCCTTCCGTTCCGTGAGTTACCGGACGGGTTCATTTGATTTTTCCAGGACTTTGGAAGCTCTTTGCCCTAGTTTTTGTATTTCTTATTCTTTAATCAAATAAAGCATCATGGATAACAACATACATATCTCTTCATTGTATAAAATCTAAAAATATAAAATATAAAAGGATGGGGCTTCGAGTGGTACAAGACAAGAAAATCCTGACGTCTATTCCGTGACTTACCGGAAAGGTCACCTTTATCTTTCGATGTTCCGGTGTCGTATGTATTTCTTATTCTTTAATGATATAATTCATCAAGGATAAAACCATACATGTTTCTTCATTTTATATAAAGTCGATAGGTCTTCGATTGGTACAAACATACCGGGTGAATAAAAAAAGGAATCCCAGTTTGAAAAGCCATTGCTCCCTGGATATCAAGACAATAATATTGGCAAATATATCATTTAATCGTGAAATTTACCTGACTAAAATCTGCCACTCCATTCTCAAATTACAAGGGATTTTCTCGAGAAAGCACTTTTAAGAAACCTTCAAAACAAGACCTAAAATCACGACCAAATTTTCCAAATATTTCTTCCTTACAGCAATGGCTTTTACATGCTTTAGCACGAGTTATCCCTTTGGGAGCATGAAAGTGTCATCCTGCATCCTGGAAGCATAACAGCATTATTCCGGATGATTTCATCCTCAAACTCAAACTCAAACTCAAACTTTTTCATTCACAGCAATAAACTTAGTACATTGTTTTAAATGAAAGAACCGCTAATTAAGATAAATCTAAAAACTTACATACAACGGATATACAGTTCAATAAAGTTTGCTGCCGGACATATGGAAAGAACTCACAAGGAGCTATCTAGGCCATATGCCCGAATTGACGTGTAGAAAGCGTACATATTTTAATTTTTTTTTTTTTGCTAAATGAAAAGAAGGTTTAAAAACTCTAACAATGCGAATAACAAAATATTAGTAGGTTAGTATTATTAATATTTGTATTGTTCAATAGTCATATTAAAANTAAATCTAACCTTTGATTCATAGATGAAGTTACGAAACTTTTGATTATCAAGACTGTGAAAAGGATATGCTTCATTAGCACATTGTTTGCAAAACCACGGGGGGTTATCACTTCCCAGTTGTAAAAATTGTTTTTTTGACAAGCCGCTGCATTTGAAATGAATCCAGAGACCACACACGTCACAACATATCGAAGAATCTGTTGTGTCCGAAATGGTTTTGTCACAGGTTGGACAGGAAACGCAATTTGTCGTGTTGTTAGGTTGAATAACACGTGCTAAAACGTGTTGAAGTCATAGCTGTAAGGAAGAAATATCGGGAATGTTTGGTCGTGATTTTAGGTCTGTTGAAGGCTTTCTCGAAAAAATCTCTCATAATTTCACAACGGAGTGGCCGATTTTAAATCGATTTGAACATGTTCACCATTAAATAATATATTTGCCAATATTATTACCTTGATATCCAGGAAGCAGTGGCCTTGCAACAGGGGACTGTTTTATTGACTCACCCGGTAGTTAATAACTATGGTACGAAGCATAAAAACTTGCCTTCCGGCTTCAGTTCCGTGATTTACCGGACAGCATGCATCAAATCCTTCAAAAAGATTGCACGATTATTCTTATTGAAAGAATTCACGAGAAGGTGTGAAAAAACTAAAATCATTGTAAATCCTAAATTAATATTGGAAAAACGGTACAATTTTCAAAAAAACCATAGTTCACGAAGGTTTGTAATATGGCGGTAAGCAGAAATCTGTAGCTTTTCTGGTTTACGATTTGGCAATTTGAATACGTCAGAACCTCAAAACTCAAAACGTTGTAATTCTGAAAATAGTCAACATATGAAAGATTGTCAATAAACAGTTATAGCAAAAAGTACCTAAAATGAAAGATGCACCAACCAATATAACCATTCGTACAGTCTTTTTAAAGATACAAGTTGGCGGTCAAAGATGTGAACTTCGTTTTGGCTCACCCGGTACCAGTGGCGGCGCCAGCCGCAGAAAACTGGAGGGGACGAGGCAAGGTGGGGGTCTGGTCTGGGGACGTAGCCCCCAGGGAAATTGATTGGGACCACACCCTTTTCACCCTGTAGAAATGCCTTTATTTGTGTATTGATTTCTAAAGATAACTCCTAGCCCCTCCTTAGACACTTTTTCGACGGATTTAGCCGAATTGGAATACTGACCTCAGAGAAAAGTGGAGGGACAGGGACTTGTCCCCCCCATTGTCCCACCCCCATTCCCTCCCGTGGCTCCGCCACTGCCGGGTTCATGCTTCTGAAGCATACTTTGAATGTGTGGACAACTAGTCCCCTCTCCCCTACATTATTGTCAATTCCAAGCTTTCACTCTGATTGCCATGCAAATTAGGTTTATTCGAATCTTGGAACACCTTCCCAAGGGACCGGTCCTTATTTCCTCCTGGGGAGGGGATGGAAGACATTTGGGAGGGGGGACCACCAACTTTATTTACCTACTGAAAGAGAGGGGGGATGAAAAATAAAGCAAATTTCAAGGAAGGGGTATGAAAACAATTTTTAGATAAATTCTGCTAATCTAAAAAAGTAGTTCTAAAGGAGGTAAAACATAGTTCTTCAGGTTCTAAGTAAAACCGTGTTCATTTATAACACCTAGTTTTGGGGGCAAACAGAATGCAAGTATTAAAATCGATATCTAGGACATGCATAGGACAGGGGCGTTGCCAGCCCTAAAAAAGTGGGGAGGACTTAGTATGGAAATAAGTTCTGAAAGGTATACTCAGCCATTTTTCCACCGTTTTTGCTTATGAATAAATACCACCTTGTGAAAACTGGGGTGGACATGTCCACCCCCTGGCGACGCCCTTAGAATAGGACCATTGTCTCCATACATGCCCACACCCTTGGAGATGTGCTGTGCTTTGATTAAATGGGCCTGGGCTGTTGCACAACAAAATCAGCTAACATTGACTGAAAATAAGTTGAAGCATTCTCAAACCCTCAAATTTAATTTACTCAATTTGAGGGTTTGAGCATGGGTAGTTAGACACCGCAGTTGTACTTATATTGCCTTTCATGATAAGAGTGATTCTGTTTCCTATCGTTGTGTCAGCCACCATTTCTACCTCCTCCGCAGAACTATATAGATCAATTTTTCCTCCGCAGAAGCGTAGTAGTTGCGGCGCTCCTCCATAAAAGCACACATGCAGTGTCTAGCCACCCATGGTTTGAGTAAAACTGCAACTTACTATTTTAAAAGTACTTTAAAAGGTATCTTTTTGACACCAGCACGTGGAGGTTTGGCCTTTTAGGCATCGAATCTCGCGCATCTCCTTGATCTGCCCTTATTTGATCACCCAATTGAACTTGCACTTCTCCTCTATTGGCTTGCAAGGCTCTGTACAAAGATTTAATTTCGGAAGAAAGGGCCTCAAATTGGCCAGCTTTCTTGTTTTCAGATATCAATGTTTTGCGAAGGATCGATGTTTTCAATGTTGATTTGCTTCAGCACGCCATTTTTGAAAAACAACTATGGTCGAGTTAACCAATCAGCTTCGATCAACTGATCATTGACCGCTGCGGTGGACTGCAATCAAGCCGGGGGGTTACTAATCATAAGTCGTTTTCTTGAATCTTGACTTCTTGTTCACTTTTCATTTGTTTTTTTACTTGTTTCACTTCACCGTAACTTTTATTTTGAAGAATGCCGACTACATGTGTCTTTTATAAAATACTAAGAATTTGGCTCAAAACGGAAAGTTTAAAGACAAATGACGGAGATATAAGTCGACTTAAATCAGGGGCCTGGGCAATCCAAATATAGCCTATTGTATTCTATTGTATTTGATGACCTCGAGAGATTATCGAATGTACTGGACAATGAAGGCACTCAGACATCTTTTGTTCTATTTTTAAACTAGGCGCTATATATCCGTCATTTGTCTTTAGAGCTCCCATATTTATTATATTAAGCAAAAGTTTCTTGGAAGATTAGGTTCCAGTTCCTCAAATTCTCGTCGTTTTTATCGGCGGGGGATCTCCTGTGCCGTCGCAAATTTTATGAAGCCATGCCTCCGTATTTTCACATTTATTTCATATTTCTTATATTCATCTAATATCTAATATCCGTCTAGCATTACGCAAGGAATATCGACTAAATGAAATACAACAAACAGGCATATGTATACTTTAGATTCCTAAACAAAATAAAAAGTTCTTTTATTAATATTTTTCCAGTATTCGAGTTTCTTAATTGTTTTGTGATCTGAGAGTTCCTTACAAAGAGTCTCCGAATACGTGTATGTGTACAAGAAACAAGCAATGTTTTGCGACTTTCGATTCCCTAATTCTCTTTGTTGGTTGTTTGTTTTCTTGAGAGCAGGGGCGCAAATGCAATTTTTGTTTAGGGGGGTGTGCGTTCAAAGGACCGAGTTTTTTTTTGCGAGGGACCGATTTTTCGCGAAATAAATGTTGTTGCCAATAAATGAAAAAAGAACGTTTTCCTAACTGTAATAATTTAACGAAAATACAACTATAACAGACATAATGTTTTCCCAACGATCGAAACGGAACAAAACATAACTGTAACTGACATTGCGTTGTCTCTGGCTAGCATCTTAGCCGTCTTCTCTAAATATGGAATTAAGATGGTCCGCTTAAAACCTCACGAAATAGGCATGTTTTTGAGGCATGCAAGCTTGCTTGTACGGAATCTATTAAAGATTGCCGTGCGTTATTTGATTCACAAAATTTAACTGAGCATTTTAAACACAAACTATCCTTTTGATATTGTAAAACTCGGTAAAACTCTGAAAATATTTTTAATACCTAGCGGCGTGGCTAGGACGAATTAACTGGGGGGATATTAAAACAAAGGGGTCTGGGGGCGAAGCCCCAGGAAATTTTTTGAGGACACGCCCTCTACTTTGGCTTAGAACGCTTCTCTCGATCCCATGTTTGCCGGTATTAACATAGAATTTGTGATCAATTTGTGAAATTTATTCTAAAAGTTAGCATCCCCAGGAAGATTTTTGATTATACATCATTTTCTTTGGCTTAGAATCCCTATCTCCATCCCATCTTTACCAATTGGGAACTTTGACAATTTTGTACCAGTTTTCTATAAATCACCATCTTTGAAAAAAATTTGCGGAAAGACCTTATACATTGTCTTAGAACGCTTCTCACAATCCAATGTTTGCTTGACCCCGACCTTGAAAATTCTGTGATAGTACGTCTGGGACAATTTTTTTAAATGCCAACCTTACTTTGGCTTAGAATGACTCTCCTAGTCACTTTCCAGTATTTCTTGGAAAATTCTTACCCTACCTTACCTATACCCAGCTACTTTCTCCTCGTTTTTGAACGAATCTCGAGGACGATCTTTTGACAGAAGTGGGGGAAAAATGCCTATGGGGACCACTGTTATGTAAGGCAGCCGGATTGATTGGGACCGACACTGTCCCCGGACATTGTTCGTTAATTGGTTCCTCCACGGAAACAGGTCTACTATGGCCTACTGTGATACAGCGCGGTAAGTTTGGAGCAGAATCGGCAATCGGGACCGACTTTGGCTGTGATAAAGCGCGGTGGTACAACTCTGTTTAGAACTATTGAAAAACAGAAACAGTTCGAGTTCAGAGCCGGTTCGGGACCGACTTTATCCCTTTCAAATAGCGACTGGGACCGGGTGGTGAAATTATTGGGGGGGTTTCACACCCCCCCACACCCCCCCTCATTTGCGCCCCTGGNCCTCTACTTTGGCTTAGAACGCTTCTCTCGATCCCATGTTTGCCGGTATTAACATAGAATTTTTGATCAATTTGTGAAATTTATTCTAAAAGTTAGCATCCCCAGGAAGATTTTTGATTATACATCATTTTCTTTGGCTTAGAATCCCTATCTCCATCCCATCTTTACCAATTGGGAACTTTGACAATTTTGTACCAGTTTTCTATAAATCACCATCTTTGATAAAAATTTGCGCAAAGACCTTATACATTGTTTTAGAACGCTTCTCACAATCCAATGTTTGCTTGACCCCGAAATGGAAGCCTTGAAAATTCTGTGATAGTACGTCTGGGACAATTTTTTTAAATGCCAACCTTACTTTGGCTTAGAATAACTCTCCTAGTCACTTTCCAGTATTTCTTGGAAAATTCTTACCCTACCTTACCTATACCCAGCTACTTTGTTTTTGAACGAATCTTGAGGACGATCTTTTGACAGAGAAGTGGGGGGAAATGCCTATGGGGACCACTGTTATGTAAGGCAGCCGGATTGATTGGGACCGACACTGTCCCCAGACATTGTTCGTTAATTGGTTCCTCCACGGAAACAGGACCACTATGGCCTACTGTGATACAGCGCGGTAAGTTTGGAGCAGAATCGGCAATCAGGATCGACTTTGGCTGTGATAAAGCGCGGTGGTACAACTCTGTTTAGAACTATTGAAAAACAGAAACAGTTCGAGTTCAGAGCCGGATCGGGACCGACTTTAACCCTTTCAAATAGCGACTGGGACCGGGTGGTGAAATTATTGGGGGGTGTCACACCCCCCCACACCCCCCCCTCATTTGCGCCCCTGCTTGAGAGTAAAAAATATGGTGAATACGTTTCACTATGCCTGTGTTACTGTTGCAGTTCTAGATAATTAAGAACATGTAACTTGTAACTGCTCCGGAATGGAGAAGTAGGTTGTTATTATTACTGTTGTTGAGCACAACATTTGGTGAAACATTTTTTTGCCCTCATAATATGCAACATTATAGTGATTACTAAAATCTGTCTCTAATTAGATGTCACGTGAAACTTGCGATAACGCAAAATTGCTCATGCAAAATTGGTTAATTATTTCTATTTGCGGGTATTTTCACTTGACATCTAATTTAAACACCCCCCAATAATTTTCAAGTCATAATTTTTACTTTTTTAAGAAATTATGTTTATATCAGCAAATATCACCTACGGTTCATAACATAAGCACTATCGAAGTTGCAACTATTGTTATTAATAGAAATGGGAACAAGATACACAATTTTGGGAAATTTGATTAGAAGGACCTAAAAGTCTACTGCCGATACAAACTAACTCATAAGAAACAATGTTCGCATTATTAGGTTCTGTTATGTTTAAGGTCTTTATTTCTGAAAGTAGAGAGGCTTTATTTTTCCTTATCATGTATGCTGCGAGATGTAATAATTCCACGACATTACGAAATTTTTAACTTTACAACATATGAGACTAAAGGTCCTAAAGCGGGCATTCCTTTCAAGCTCAGGGCCTTGCTGGTCCTTGCTCATAATCCAAAAGATGCTCCTTGGTACACGAACCTTTCGCCATTAAATGAAAAATTGCAATACTGTACACTTTATTTATCGATGATTTTATTGTGATTTGGTGGTTGAATATGCTATTAATGAAGATCTTTCCTTGGGCGTTTCTATCTATGAAAAGGGCGTTGGTCCCATTTATAGCCACAGTATAGGGCGTGGTCGACCAAATTTTTTCTGGGGGCCCCCCCCTCACAGTTTTCCACTGCTCTCTAGCCCCCTCAATCCAAAATATGCTCCGCGGTCCCTGTAGTACTTCAACTCATATACTTCAGTATAAGGGCACAACAGATGACAGTAGTTTTGGCAAAATACTTTTGTGAAAGAAGATCCTAAAATATCGCTAAAAATCCTTTTGTTATTCCTTTTGAAAAGAATGATACACGCCTATTCTGGTACCCAGGGTAGATACACGCCCTGACGATGATAGCNATGAAAAGGGCGTTGGTCCCATTTATAGCCACAGTATAGGGCGTGGTCGACCAAATTTTTTCTGGGGGCCCCCCCCTCACAGTTTTCCACTGCTCTCTAGCCCCCTCAATCCAAAATATGCTCCGCGGTCCCTGTAGTACTTCAACTCATATACTTCAGTATAAGGGCACAACAGATGACAGTAGTTTTGGCAAAATACTTTTGTGAAAGAAGATCCTAAAATATCGCTAAAAATCCTTTTGTTATTCCTTTTGAAAAGAATGATACACGCCTATTCTGGTACCCAGGGTAGATACACGCCCTGACGATGATAGCAATCGATCAAAAAGACATTTAATTGTTGACAGGTGACCCCCGTGCTCAGCTTAGGCGCAAAGCAGTGTTTGCAGATCTTGAAACTGGACTTTGTGGGTGAGGCTTTCTCAAGTTTTATCCTGGTTTGACTGCATGGAAGACTTAAAATCCGTTATCTTTGGTAAGCTCATTCACTTTCATATTTTTAGGATTATACTTGTGCTTAAAATTTTATTTCTAAACTGTGGAAATAAGCTAGACTGGCGAACAACCAGGCAACAGACACAGGCCTATTTTGGTTGTTGGGTAGAGAAGGCCTAAACAATGACAGTGAAGTGAGTTCACCCGATTCAGTTTGCACATTCGCAATACGCTAGATATGTGTGTGATGGAGATTTTTAGAATCAATATTTGATCATGTCGAATATCCCAGTAACAAGTAGTTTGTCTGTTTGGTCGTTTTTCATTAATGTTGAAGGTGGTTTTGAGTGAATAAACTAATCTTATATTGCGGTTCCCTCAATGTTGATATCAAAAATACCTATTGTGGGTATAGTTTCACGTCTTTGCCGTATAATACGGGGCGTGTAGCTTCTTGCGAACTTGCTTGCTCGCCTAGTAGTTGTTTTGCATGCAGTACAGACACGTTTGCTCATATTAAGTTCAATGTCCAAGGATGAAACCTTTCGAAACATCAGCCAAACACTCAACACTTGCTTACGAAATGATGAGCTGGAAAAATTATAGTTTCCGCCTTGTGCCTTCTCTTTATCTTATCAAGTCGTACCAACTTATTTTGATAAATTCTACCAGTCATATCTATATCCTGGAATTTTGTTAATTGCTATACAGGAAACATTTTCAGTTATGCAGCACTATCCAGATGAATATTTTTGCGGTGTAAATGGGTCATGTGAGCTGTAAATCATGGACAATATTTATCCTGGCCACTATTTTTGTGGCATTTTGTTTTTGTTTCGAGTTTGAATTGAAAAATTACGTGAAAAATGTGACTTTCACGTGTAGTCTGTAACTAAAATCAAGTGCCAAAATTATGAAAGTGCCCTGTGTGCAAATTCGCATTACAAGAATGTGGAATTCACTGCTTTAAATGTGGGTGTGCCTAACTTAAGTGTGGGTTCCATTGTAATACACACATTTGTTGAGAGACTTTTTACAAGAGACTCAACTTTCAGATTAATAAAATTTTAATAAAATCAAGTGCTGGAAAATATATTACTTTTTAGAACATTTTATTTTGTCCGAAGCTTTTTATTTCACCTGAAGCATACTTTTGCTTGTTGTTGTTGTCCTTTATTACTCCAAAGTAGTTGAGTGATGTATAAGCACAGGCGGGGTTTCGTAACACTGGCTATGAAATGTTCAAGAAGGCACAGGAGGTCCCCTACCAATAAATACAATGTGAATTTGAGGAAGCTTCTAAGGGCCTGTTTACATGGAGAGGGCTAGCTAGCCCTTCTAGGATTGCTAGACATGATGGTGACAACCATTCAAATCCTATTGTTCAGCATTGATTCTATTTTTTCCGCCAGCCCACCTTGGTTGCATTCAGTGGCGTGGCCAGGGGAGGGTATGAGGGGGCAAATGCCCCCCCACTTCCAATATTTCGGCTAAAATTGTAATTGAAAAATGCCATAAAAATGTCTGGGTATACCTTTTTACCCTCCCAGTCTGAAAATTTAGACTTTTGCCCCCCCACTATTTTTGGTCTGGCCCCGCCGCTGGTTGCATTTACATGAGAAATTTCCAGCCCTCCGCTCCGAGGCGAGATCTCAGGTGCTCAATAGCGAGATCTTGCCTAGGAGGGCTAGCCCTCCTCTCATGTAAACAAAAAAGAATTTTATAAGGGATTAGACCAGAAGGTTGAGATCTCGGCAAAGAGGGCTAGCCCTTCTCCATGTAAAGAGCACCTAAGAAACTGTCAGTTCACAAAATCTGATGATTTTAAGAAACTTTCAGCACTCTTCAATTTCTTAGTTTCTTAGAAAAAAATATGTGTGCAGACTTTTTATAAGAAACTCATTTATAAGAAACCACTTCTAGGATGGTAAAGAACATCAGCGTATGAGCCGGGGGCTGAGAGGGTGGCAGCCTCCCAACGTTTGAAAAATGTACAAAAATCAGCCTTTTTTGGACAAAAATCCATCCTAAGTGGGGCAAAAATTTTGATAAACAATTGACTTTTTATCTTGCAACCTGATATACTTTTCAACGATAAATTCAAAGCTTGTTGATAAAAATGTCATCAAACCTCAAACTGTGTTTTTTACATTTTCCATGGACCATTTTCTTTGTGTGTTTATGAAACCTCTGTGTGAAGGCGTATTTTCCAACCTGGATCATACAGTACGGGCTTTAACATACTTGGCAAAAGTGATACGGATGCACAGATTATAATGTCATTGGCAAGAGCAGAAAAGTCAGCCTGAAAAGCAATCTTCCAGGTGCATTTTGCAAAATACACAGTCTGATACAAACCCATATTTTTGAGTAATTTTTGCCACCATTCTATGTTTTGAGGAAAGTAGACCTTTTTTTCTTGCCAAAGGTTGTTTTATATGTCAATGAACATATCTAATGAAGTTATAGAAGCAATATATATCATATGCACCCAAAAGATAAGTAACAAATAAAAAAGCATGGACAATCTCTTCCAATATTGAAAAAAACTGTTAGTGCAAAAAGCTTATTCAAGTTTTTTTTCTTAAGAAAAACAAATACTATCAAGTCTGGAATATGTTCCCCCACTCCTTACTTTTTTGAAAAAGTCCGCCTAGGACATCCTTATTCCAGACAAATATATTAATTTTGAGCTTCTTGAAATGTGAAAAATGTGAAATCATGTTTCCGCAAATGTAACTTGGACGTCATTTTTAATTGTCAATAGTATTTTATAATTCGTAACTTTTTTCATATCCTTTACAAGTTTACATTGAAAACAATTTATACCATTTACCTGATAGCAGGAAATTTTCCAACCACCCTGTTTATCCCATTTTTGAGAGTAGTCTACTCTGGACGCAAGAGCAGAGGTTGGCGCCAGGGGAGGGCTAGGGGGGCTACAGCACCCCCCTGTCGGAAGCATCTAGCCCCCCCCCGTCAGAGGAAATTTTGGGTTATTGTCGGAGGAAATTTGGCAAAATGACGTACGAAAGCAGCATTTTTTTACCATTTTAGCCCCCCTGTCGGAAGTTCCAGCCCCTCCGTCGGAAGATTCCTGGCGCCACCCCTGCGCATTGCTTTTTCAAATGAGAATGCAAGCTATTGTATACCACATTTAGCTTCAGTCAAAACCTCTCTTGATTTTTATTTTGGTTTTTTGTACTATGTTTAATCACACCTGATTACCAGATTGATCAATGAGAGAAATCCTTTTGAGTCGAAATCCCATGTGTTTCCAGCACCTGCTAAATCTACAAAAATATTTGAGTTGAGGTATTATCATTTTATTCAGTGTCAGTGCAAGGTATAAGCAAGCAGTCCCTACTCACGCCAGTTTTTTATCTGTCAAGCAAGCAAGCCCTCAGTTTATAAATATTAATGAGTTGCAGGAAACTTGCATTTTGCTTTTATATACAACAGACTTTAAAGGCAACCAGATAATTTGGGTAGGCTGTAAATAGACTAAAGAAAGACATGCACATGCTTGTTGTCTCTTTGTTTGGATGGAGGCAAGCATCTTTGATTACAATAAACCTGAAATATTGCTGCCCAGGCCCTTGGCTATGCCATCTTTACAGTAACTCTGTTGATTACCTTTATTCATGTCATGTGCATGGATGTCATGTGGATCAGCACTGGACATGACTCAGTATAGCCTACGAGTAGACTCATTATCCAAAAGAAGGGTCTATAAAAAAACAAAGAGCAAAAGCTTGCTACCGTGGTTTCCAGAAAGAAACACTATAATAGACATTTCAAGGAATACAAAATCTAATTACTCTGCAAATAGGCCTTGCAAGGAGAGGCGCTCGAGCTCGATCAAGCGCCTCCACACACACCTGGAACATTCTAGGGGCTTGATAAAGTGAGTGCCCACAGGTTAATAGCCTTTTTAATACAACGACTGTGCATCAAAATTTCACTACAAAGATTCTGATTGCTTTTGGTCAGTTCTTGTCATTTCTTGCTGTCGTTTTTGTCATGTCATATATAAACAATAATTTATAAATGTTAAAGGATTAATTTTTTCCCAGGTGCTCAATCAAGCACCTAGAAATTTTATGGTACTCTAATTGTCAAGCGCTCGTACTTTTCTTCCTCACAAGGCCTGCAAATAAGACTTTGGTATTTGTAATAATGTTGGACTTAACTGTATTACTGTACTGTATATATTTGATAACTTTGACACATATGCTGTTTCATTAACTTGGCCTGCCAGCTTCTATCCCAAAAATTTGAAACTGATACAGGTTTCTTGTCACTCATGAATTCACATGTGAATCTGTCATAGAACCCAAAGGATCTTGGTAAAAATGCCTCTGACAGTACCTTTAGCCTAATCATACATCAAGCTAGGTATTGTCACAAGATGCCTTCGACTATCTTTTTGTACTGTAATCTCCAATGCTCCAGCAATTTCCAAGCTTAGAAGTATTCTAATATTTCCTAAGGTCAGTACAAGGAAGGATCTACTGTAGGCATTGTATATTGGGATAAAAAAGCTATTATTTTATGACCATCAGGAAATTTTAAGAGACTCTGGCTGCTCATCACCAGGTAATTTAATTGTGTCATATTTCTGATCAATTTTTTGCCACCTTCGTTTGTAACTTTTATTCAATAGAAAATTTATACCCAGTTTTTTTATGTCCTTTCACCATAATTTATCAGAGAATCTACTTGTTTAGGAGTGTTGAAATTTATCGTTAAAAAGGCTTTATACCCACAGAAGTTTTGAAGAACGTTAAGTTATGTATATACAAATGGTCCTTTGTATTAATTCCACAGATTCATATGCTTTATCTATGTCTCTATAGTCCATCCAGAAAAGTTGACTTAAAAAGCCCCAAAATCTGCTTGGAGTCAACATTTGTTCACCCTAGAATGGGAGGGAGTCAACACTCCACTGTATTCAAATACCACATTTTACATAGTTGCCATTGTGTAAAAGATCCACTGCAAGATTTCAGGCCAGTCTGAATTGTGTGGGTGTGTGTTTACTCATTGGAAAGCCTTGGGCAGCTTTGTGTTTGATTTTATTTCTATCCATGTAAAGACCAAATTATATTTGGCTTTAGCAATTGATAATAATTATCCACCTGCTGCTGGCAGATTATGGAATGATTCCTTGAAAGCCCTTCTTTCAAGCCAAAAGTTTTAGACATTGCAAAATCTTGCCCAGGAGCTTTGATTTTATGTTTTCTCATCAACTTTCAATTTGTACATGATCACACAAGATTAATTTCAGGCATACTATAAATCTTTGAATGAATAATGTCTTTTCAAGTTTTATGTGGGGCATTCCTTTGAATTTTAGAATTTAACTTATAACTCATAACTTATTTATTACTTGTAACAAGAGTATGGCATTCAGATGTGATTTTATTTCATTTGCACCTTCAAGAACTTGCATATAGAAATTCAAATGAGAGTCTAGGTCAGCATGATGTGTCCCTAAATCATAAGCGTATGGGAAGATAAAATCTGGGGGCTGCCTGATAAAAAGTCTATTGTTTACGAAAATTTTGCCTAACTTAAGGTGGATTTTTGACCGAATGTGGCCAATTTTCGTAAATTTTCCCAATGTTGAGGGGCTGCCCCCCTGCCTCCTGCGCCCTAAATTCAAATGGGTGTGCATTTGGGGAAGGTTGCTAATGTGAGAAAATGTAATAATTAATCATCCAGTCTTTGTCATAAGCAAAATGCCATGTGTGTGTGGTTAATCACATGCATGGAATCATTTCTAGGTGCTTTAGATTTATTCATGTGACAATGTGTCCGCGTTTGATCACACCCATCAAATGACATGGACTGACCATGTAGAGAATGCAGAAGGCCAAACAGTAGACATGAAGCATAAGATCCCCAGTGGATCACACCCTGTCATTTCTGCTTAAGGAAAGGGCAGGAGAATTTTTCTTGGATTAGGAAGAGGATTAAACAAATCTACATATTTGAATGCAATTCATTGATCACATAATACCAACTGCTTGGCTAGTAACAGAGCATATTCTCGGGTTTCATTCTCAGATTGTCAATAGAGCTGAATACACTAATTTTTGTTTCCATTGGATCACCTTAATTAGTGATAATAACAGTAGTGTGGTTAAAAAAGTCGTATTAAATTTCATAACAGTGTCTTGTCTTATCAGCTTACCATTTGTTGAAGAAATTTAAGTAATGTTATTTATTCTCAGCAAAAACAACCTTACCTAAGCAAATAGGATTGTTAAAGCCCATTTGCAGTTCTTACTTTAATCTTTCTGTAAAATTTTGAAAGTTAGAAAAACTACTGTTTCACACCAGAGATTGTGAACGTTGAATTATGAATGAATAAAGGGTGGACTTCCCAATCCAAATAAGTGAAAAATTTAATTTACCACTTAACATTGGAAAGTAGTTGTTTGCATATACTTGATTTGTGGTGGTAAAAAGTTTATTGTATCATTTAGTTGTGCTGAATTTGTTAGTCTGAATTTTTTAGTCTAGTGTTAGTGATCCATACCTCAGTGCCTTAATAAGTATGTGCTGGTATGTGTTGTTCATATTTTGTTGATGTATTCAAATCCAAGCCATGAAATTACGGGTAGATTTTGCAGTGAGAGCATCTGTAGCTTTTGGTTGACCTGTCAATACAAAAGCAAAATAGAAAATTGCTTTGAAATGCAAAACCATCATCAAAGCGGTTTTCAATTTTGTAAGACCAGAAGACTTTTAAAAATAGGAGAAAATTACAGCATTCATTTAAAGGCTCTTATCCAACCATGGTCCTTTACTGGCCCTGTTTTATGAAAATGAAGATTTTTGTGGTCTACGAAAATGGCTGCCACAATAGGAAGTTTTAACACAAAGGCTTCTGGGTGAATAAGAGCCTTTGAATCAATTCATCAACTCTTTTGATAATTTTGAATTCTCTTTTTTACAAAATGGTCTTTCTCTAGCAGCCAGGACCAATCAGGGCCTTGTTTACACACTACGTGCAGACATTTGCCTTTGTTTGGTTTTAAATGTTTCTCGCTTGAGATAGGTTGAGTGATATGACAGACAGCAAGCAATTTATTTTCCGGGAGGGAGGGAGGGAGGTACTTGATTTTCATTGGTCAGGGGTCTGCCCACCGAAAAATATTTTTTCACCTGGGTGCAGAATTTTTTCCTGCCAAATGATAGAACTGGTGAAAGTATACTCCAAACTTAAAAATTAAACCAAGCAACATTGAAATAACAAAACTCTCTCCAAAAACTTTTTAACAACTGGCTCTAGAAAAGTTGCCTTCTTTTGATACATGGGGCTAGAAGAAGGAGGGGAAAACCATGCTTTGCAAAAAGGCACAGTTTCTTCCAAAGTTATACTATGTACACCCCCCATACTATGTACACCCCCCTCCGGGAGTTTATTCGGTTTTGTCAAAGTATTTGATAATATTTCAGAGTGGCAGTCTTGTGACATTATGTTTCCTTGCTAGATTTGGTTTGTTTTATTAATGTGGCTGGTTGTGACACACCCATTTTAGTTATGCTAATGCTTATCAACCAATCCAAAAACGGATTAGATAAGATAGGTATATCTTTTTCACTCATGTGATGCAGCTTTGTGGTTGCTTTCCTTGCACCTGTTGTCTAAGCTTTGTGCATAAGAGGCATCTTTGGTGATTAATCATGAGCTGGCTTTGATAAACTTTTTAAATGAGATAACAAATTTTTAGAAATATAGAATGTTTCCTTTCAAGTTTCGCTTTCACTTCAACAACAGCAAAGAAGATTTTATTCCGATGAAGCGAAAGTGAAACGCGAAGTAAGCATTTTATAATTGTAAGAATCCTGATGCATCTTTGTGTTTGGGAATGTTTCTGGCAGAATATAGATACCTTGCCCTAGCAGTCGCAATAACGGTCAGGTAATTTTTTACTGCTATCGAGTTGAATGTTTAGTTGATAGGAGTCAATAGACGTTTTCAAATTATATGCCATTTCAAAAGAAGCATCCTTCGTCACTCTCCCAGAATTTGTTTTCTTTGTTTGATTGACTGGATTAATTGGTTCACGAATAAAGCATTTATCAGGGAAATTCAGCAGCAGATAGGTAGATGATAATTGCAGTAAACCCAGGAAAAGTAATATTGAAGTACTTATTTATGTA
>REGM01000121.1:71479-168061 GCA_004194415.1 Aurelia aurita
GGCCCAAACTCCTTCAATTTTCAAACCTTAAGGTCAGGCAGTTCCACGGGTCGGAAACCAATGGTGGTCGGATTAAGGCGGGCCTTCTCCCCTTAATAATATCCGTGTTTAATAGATTCGTTTGAGAACTCAGTGCTAATTTGATACAGGCTAGTCTGATCTGATAGGCGTTTACAATCTCCTGGTCAGTAGATAAAGATCATTGACTGTTGATCGCAGTAGGTGATGCTTTGTGAGTATTTTCATAAATAACTCAGATTGTGTTTATACTGTGTTGGCAAGTAATCAACTGTATTCAATTAGAAGCTTGAATCGGCTGGCTTTAACCAAGATCTAACTACTATTACCCTCTATGTCGAATATGTTTTATACCAGGTGAGTAAAAACAGTGTCGGAATTTGCCAAATTTTACAATCATGCGCCATTCATCAGTAGGCAGTAGCCCTAAAGATGGCGGCTCCAAAGACTCTGTTGTGTTTTGCTGCAAAGCGTTCTGGTAAAAAGCTCCCTGACGACCACTTAACGACATAAAGATTTCGGTCTGCCGTTTCGACTTCAAATTGTCGTTCATTGAATTCGAAAACATTCGAATTACAAAATTTTCCTATTTGTTTACATTGATTCCTTGTTCCGAACTTTACCAAAGCTAGCTAGTCGAAACGGCAGACCAAAATCTTTATGTCGTTAGGTGGTCGTCAGGGGGCTTTTTACCAGCATGCTTTGCGCGGCCACCATCTTTAGCGTTATGGTCTATTTTAACATACCATTTGTTATTTTGTTTTGGAAAGGCTAACTTGAATGTGAAATATATTTCACTAAAATCATTCATACCATTCTAGAGTTATTCATAACTTTTCTTGGCGGCTTTTTTTTAATTACTTGAAAAAGGACTATCAACTATGAAGAAATTTTGCCAGTATTTAGTTATAAAATAATTACAATTGCATCATAAATCTTACAAGAAAATACTGTCCGATTACCTAAGTAAAACCCCGATGACGAAACGGCTCAAAATTCGTGTTTCTAGTGCTGGAAAATGGGAAAACAAAGTATGAATAGCAAGATTGATGTCTCTTTCAGCCAATTAGCAAAAATAAAAAGTTAATCAGTCACACTAATGAGCGTGACTTTCTTACTTTCTTTCTTACTGACCGCGAAGCCACTTCTTAGATTACAAAGGACTTTGTAATCAAAATAGTTACTGGTGGTACAACAATAATATCCAATTGTTTTTAGGAGCCAATCAGCTGCGCGACAGTGCTATTTTTAAGCGTTTTTCTTGAAGCTGCACAAATACGGCTTGCCTTTTATGACGCATTCATGCTCATGAGCTTTATTTGGCAGAGGCATGACATTATTTAGGGAGCGTGGCATCATGTCGCTGTGAAGTCTGAACACTGTTTAATTTATGCTCAATGCTATAAAGGTAGTACTCGTAGTTATCATGATTTTCGTCCTAGCTATCGTAACTTAACCCCCTTAATCGCTCAAACTAGGACTCATAATTTTACAGATACAAAAACTGGACTAATTTTCCGATCTTTTTTTGCTTTCCGTCGCGGTAATCATTGCAAAGTACTTAAATGAATAACAGTGAAACATTTCCACTTTTGAGCATTTATTGAAAGAAAGCGCATACAATGCGCACATTTCCTGCAAAGCCCCGTGCTCCTTAGAAAACTTATTTTAAATCATTTGTTTCTTGTCTTCTGAGGTACAAATTGGCGCCTGCTTGTATAGGATCCCATTGTTTTTAGGAGCCAATCAGGTGCGTGATAGTACTCCTTCAAATGTGAACTCAGCCTAATTGTCTTCCATGCAGTTGCAAGTAATAAAACATTTATTTAAGAACAAAATAAAAGTTACATATTTTGTGAAAGACACAGAGACAAGAACAATGCGATACTGTGAGAGCTACTGGAAGGCCTAATCAATCATCAGCAATGATATCTGCTGAACCGTTCACTAATCCGCGTGATGTAGCTTCTGGTCGCTTTGTTTATGAAGATCGATAAAACCACACCTCTGTCGACTTAATTAAAGCTAATCAGTGAGATCTAATAACCATGCATCTCTATGACTCAGCTGTGGTATAACTTGTATTTGCATCTTATCATACAGACGGTTGCAAATCTACTTTATTATCAGATATTGGATCCCAAAAAGGTCTGCGATAATATATTCTTTGCTGAAAGTCAAGACGTTAGCTTACTAGCTACTAAAATTTAAAATTAGTGATGCTAAAGGCTGTGTCAGAAATTCGAGTTAATCGCGCATAAGATGCAGGCTCATCTGCTGTGTTAAAGCCTTGTTTGTGGGCATTCAAATTAATCTATGTTGCATGCATTTTCCATTATTTTTAAGGGAATGAATTCTTCCATGTTTTTGGTCCTGTGTACCTGATAGGGTTAAAGGCGTTTCTAATCGACTTCGAATTTGCAACTCATTTGGAAATATCAGTTTATGCTTGGACTTATTCTCTGCAAATAGGCTTTCATGAAGGGTGGTTCATATCATATTATATATTCATTATTTAACGTTGGTTTATAGAATAGTATTAACAGATACTAATTTAGACCAACCTACATAAATACAAAACTATAAATCTAAATGCAAACTACCATATCCTGTTTCGTTATCGGCATATTCTGCAGGTGCAATGTTCTCCGGCCCAATTTTTTATTTTGTTTTTAAAACGTGCGAGTGTCGGTTCTTGTTTTATACTATCATCAAGGGTATGCCAAAGAAAACTGCCCCTGAAAGATAAAGATTCTATTCCATAAGATGTTGTCTTTGCCTTTGGAAGTTTGCAAAGATTTTTTTCCTTAGGTCATAGGCCACATATTTCTTCTCATGAAATTCCCATGCAATCGATGGATTCTTATTATTCAATGACATGTATGTTTCAGTCAACAATTTTCAGGTTAGATTGGGTGTTGGATACTTCCAGAGCAAACTGACGCAGTCTACTTACGTGAAGAGTATTTAAGTTGCCTTTCTGAAATGCAGAAAACAACGCTATGCCTAGCTATCACCCTGCTTGCTTTCTTACAACACTGTAGTAGCAATTGTGCTATTTGTCTCTAGAAGCATGACAGTGGCCATATTCCTTTCGAGTTGTTTTCTTCAGCAAGCTTATGTAGTGTTTTCCCGGGTGTATCCAAAAACATAGTTCTCAGAAGGTTTGCAGACTTTGTTGCTAATGTCTAGCTTGAAGCTTGAAATTGGGCAAGCTAATTTTGAGATGCGGTTGGCTGAGATTTTGTCAAGTTTGGTTCTGTCTTTTCGCTCAATGGCTGTTGGCTATTTTGAGTAAATTTTGTGAGAAGAGGCTTTAAATTGTGGAAAATGTCTGTTGACGTTTCACCTGTAGGCTAAAGCATGGATTATTTTCTTATGTTTAGTATAACAAGCATTGCAGCAACGTTATATGTGCAAGAGCTGCGAATTCGTTGTTTATATTTCGGCCCAAAATAATGCCAATGTACTGGTTTTGTTGTGAGCAGAAAGACTTATAGTTTTCATCCAATTTGTTACTTTGTTTTGCTAGAACGCTTTGGAGTAACATTGTTATCTTTAACAGTGGAGTGTCATGATGGATTTAGACAGGCGGAGACTATTTCATATTCAACGCAGCTTCTCGACACGTGGCAGACTCTTTAGCAACAAACTTGTTAAGGTTGCTAGTAATCATACTGTTAAACCCGGCAAATTCGCCACGTTTTTTTACTTCACTCGGTAAGAAAAGCAGGCTTACTGCAAGTGTCATCTGGCTGTCTTGTTAATCTAGCAGCTTCGAAATGTTGGCTTATTGAATTAGCTTTGCGTGACCTAATGAATGAATATGAATCAAAGGTGTTTTGTCGAACATTGCTGCTCATTAATAAATGATACCTGAGTCGAAGTTACTCCACATCTTTCAAACTCGTACTGTTAAATCTTCTAAATGCTTTGATTTCGGAGGAGAACATCGTTTTGTTTCTTTAAAGTCAACAGTCTTCTTCAAATCTTTGTGTTTTGTTTACATTCTGGTTGAAAGATTTGCTGCTACGTTAAACAGGTTCTCTCAATTGGTAAGTGCAGTTGACATCTGTTGATTCAATCAAATCATCGGAGGCCAGAAACTTTTCTCAAGTTTTCGATCTTCAAATTTTGAGTTAGTTAGTCCTACTTCGGTCTTACTGTCTGGTTTTGTGTTGTCCTGAACTTGAGGAAGTATTTTGAAGTATACACTCTTTTTTGTAAGAAACCTGTTATGATAAACTGGTAGGGCTGTGACAACTTTCTTCAGAATTCGTAAGAATATAATATAAAATACCGGGTGAGTCGGAAAGACATATAGACATTTGAAAGCCTGTAGCTCTCAAACGATGTATCAGATTCCTATAAACTGACAATGCTTGTGTAGCTAACACACCAACTTAGATAACAAAATTTAGTTGGTTGTATCGGTTGTATCGGTTAAAAATCGGTTGTATCGTTCTCACATTACAAGCGATTTTATAAAAATGCTTCATCTCAAGATCCTCCAAACAGGCCTTTGATCAAATTTACTAGCAATTTAGCCCCATGCAGCTATCATAATCAAACTCTATCGTCTATCTTATCGCTCAAACTTAGAGGCTACTTTATAATCATCATTCAGCCTTTTTCATCTATTTTCATTTTCATGAGGCTGGATTGCTAGCAAGCTATCAAGAATTTTAGACCTGTTTTCAAAGATTTTGAGATGAAGCATTTTATAAAATCGCTTGTTATTTGAGAATTTGCTTTGGTTGAAATTTGCCTAGCCCTGCAACCAGGTCCACTGCTAAGGTTTCTAATGTTCTTTTTCTATGCTTCTAAGCCGCTTCCCGGCCAAACTGTAATAGGGCCCCAATCAATTCTTTAAGAATAACTACCGACCTGAGAAAAGGCTCCCTGGGGACGCCCTTGATAGACGTCGTATTCTTGGACCGTAAAGCCTGGTTTTCATATGATCGTTCCTGTCGTTCCCGTCGCTGGTAAATTTTTCAGCGACACAAACGATGCGAACGACAGTAGCGATCGAATGGTTTCCATATGATCGCTGCTGTCGTTCCCGTCGCTGGAAATTCTTTCAGCAACAAGAACGACACGAACGACGCGAGCGGGAGCGATCGAGCTATTTCCATATGATCGCTGCTGTCGCTCAGTTTGCATCACAGGCTCAAAGTAATGAGACTGGGCTCAGATGCGCAGATGCGCAGAACGTCGCTGGGATCGCTGAGATCGCCGACTTTTTGAAAAGTGGTTTCCATTAAAAAAAACTCGATCGCTGTCAGTCGCTCGCGTCGCTGAGATAGAAATTTTTCTATCTCAGCGACAGGGTGTCGCTCGCGTCGCTTCGATCGCTGGCAGAAAAAAGTGATAGTTTCCATCAAATCGTTCGTGTCGCTACGGTCGCTGGTACGTTTTTTCAGCGACGGGAACGACACGAAAGATCATATGGAAACCAGGCTTAACTTTACAGGTCTTTGTATGTTTGAAAGATGGTGATCATGTCATTGTTAAGACTAGCTTCATAATCATGACTCACTGCCGATATTCACCGGTACTATCTGCAACGATCACCGATTAATCACGATTAATCAGATTCAGGGTGCAGTGACTAACAATAGATTGATTGCTCCGTCTCTCTTTGCAGGAATGATATAATACTAAAGTTGGACTTAGTCAGCCTTTGATACACAGTTGGAGTGGAAGAAACGAAGAAACGAAGTGCAAATATGTCTGAAAAAGGATCATTGACGAACCTTCGAGCTGTTGATAATGGCAGCAGAAGAAGCTCACGTGATGTCATGGACGGTGATGTAGATGGAGCAGAATTCCCCGTAACCGTGGAGGAGCTGAAATATCTTATGAAACAGAAGAAGGAAGATGCAGCTAAAGCATTAGACGAGAAATTTGGTGGCATCCGCGGGTTGCTACGATCATTACGGACATCTTCTGTGGAGGGGATATTAGGCTTACCTGACGATGTGCAGCACAGGGTTAATGTGTTTGGAAGCAATTTTATACCACCTAAGCCACCAAAAACATTTTTAAGACTAATTTGGGAATCATTAGAAGACACTATATTGAGAATCCTTATAGTTGCTGCCATATTTTCCCTCGTTCTTGGCATGATTTTTGAAGGTGTTAAAACGGGATGGGTGGAAGGCTTCGCTATACTTATTGCCGTAATGATAGTGTCCCTAGTTACTGCTGTCAATGATTACCAGAAAGAGATACAGTTTAGGAATTTGCAAGGCAAGATCGAGAGTGAGCACAAAATCTCCGTCATAAGAAATGGACATCAAGATGAAATTGTCACGAAGGATCTGGTAGTTGGCGATTTGTGTCAGTTGAAGTATGGAGACGTGGTTCCCGCGGATGGAATCATCCTACAGAATAACGATGTGAAGGTCGATGAAAGTTCACTCACAGGGGAATCAGATATGGTGAAAAAGAATGAGAGAGATCCTAGTTTGTACTCTGCTACCCATGTCACTGAAGGTAGCTGCAAAATGGTTGTCACAGCTGTAGGCCAGAATTCGCAAGCTGGAATCATCTTTTCTCTCCTTGGTGCAGTTGACGAGAAAGCAGCCAGTGGCAAGAAGGATGCTTCAGCAGAACACAAACCGCCAACAGAAGGAGACGGAAAATTCGAGGATGTCGACCTGAACGATGGTACTGGTTCCAGTAGCGATGACGAGACAGACGACAAAAAGGACAATTCCAAGTCTGTATTACAAGCCAAGCTTACTAAGCTAGCTGTGACGATTGGCTGGATGGGTGTAGGGGCTGCTGCTATTACTACTCTCATCTTACTCTTAAGGTTTGTCATTGTAACTTATGGAATCAAGAAAGAGAAATGGAATAATAAACATGTGCTTCAATTCCTTCAAGCTTTCATCACTGGTCTTACAATCATGGTCGTTGCAATCCCAGAAGGGCTGCCTCTCGCCGTCACTATCGCCCTTGCTTACTCCGTCAAACGTATGCTTGAAGACAAAAACTTGGTGCGACATTTAGATGCATGTGAAACGATGGGAAATGCAACTGCAATTTGTTCAGATAAGACTGGAACGCTGACCACAAACCGCATGACCGTTGTTGAGAGTTACTTGCTTGGAGAACATCTGAAGGAGACGCCATGCACCGACAATTTGCCCAAAGATTTTGTTGATCTGTTATGTCGCAGCATTGCTTTAAACACAAATTCGCAGTCTCGAATTCAGGTATGAATTTTTTTTGCAGGTTTAGGAAAAGGCCAGATTGGCAGTTTTTCATGCAATCTGGTCGGTTAGAGGAAAGCTTTCTGTCCAATGGAAAATGTAGAAATTCTAGTAGGCCACGATACGAGACTGTTTTTTGTGATGAAATATTGAATCGATGAAAATACGCAGGGGTGGCAGGCAGGGGACTTTTTACCCGGGTACATTGCATTCTATAATTGACTACCCAGAGGCCGATAAAATATTTTTCTTCCTGGGAACGGCAAAAATTTCGTCAAAATTCCCCCCGAAATTTATTTTTATTTTAAATTGATTTAGCGGATTGTACAGCGTAGTTCGTGCAAGTTGTAGGTAGAATATAGTTCAAATGCTACTTGGTGAAATAAAGCATGTTCATAAACCAACAACTCAAAGTTTAAACTCAACATAACATAAAACACTTGATACTAAATGTTGTTACTAAAAATTATATACTATGGAGGAGGCGGACGCAAAGAAACAGACAAATTTCTGGCACACTGAGGCCTTTCGAACCTTCGTTCTCTTCAGAGTGTGAATTTACATTTAAAGTTAGAGTATATTTTTCTGTTATATAAGGCATATAAGATTAAGTTGATTGACAAATCGATTTACGTCATTGTCTGTTAACGAGGGCTCACTAAGTTAATTAAATTAGTTATTTTGAGCAATAGTTACAAATATGGTATTGTAGCCCAAAAACTATATCTTAAGAATTGTATGTGAAAGTTCGAGTTCTATACCGGGTGAGTCAGAAAAAACGTGGGGTGTTTGCCAATTTTTATTGATGCAGTTTAATTTGCAAATTCGCTTCTTTAAAGTTCATTGCATAGAAGAAAAGCTAACTTAGATATGAAAATTTGTTTGGTCGAAATCGGTATTTCCATTCCAGAATTACGAGCGATTTTAGTAAGATGGTGTTTCGCAAGATTGTTAAAATAGGCCTTCAATTAGATTCATATTCATGCACGTGTGACATTCTAAACCATGACAAACATATTGTTTCTCTCTACCAAAAAATTGAAACAATGCATGCATTGTTTTAGGGCATAAAAGTAAAAACTAATGTTACTTATCTTGTATCCCTAGGGGACTAGCCATTTAATTGTCATTGTTAGCAAGCTGAAAGTTCTTTTACTGGCGATACTTTCCACCAAAATGGCTAAATAACAAAATCGCTTATAAATAAGGAAATAAATGACCGATTTTAACAAACGAACTTTCTATAACTAATTCAATCTTTCTTCTGCAATATAAAACTTCAACACTCGCGATTTGGCTTGTTTTTCACCAGAATATGGCTTGCTAAACGTCCCACGTTTTTTCTGACTCACCCGGTAGATGATATAAGAGTTTCATCAAGGACATACGCGACCGACTTAGTAGTGGTGCAGGATGAAAATTCCATTCTGGTAATCATTCCTTGTGATTGCGAAGCATGTTTCAAACCAGGTAGCTTGTAAAATCACTAATTCCCATAGATAGAAAGCCATTTCAAGGCTATGCAAAATGTCGAAAATTTACTTTTTTCGTTAACACAAATGCACCTAATGAAATTTTCAAGATCGGAAACATGACCAAATTTTGATGAGTTTTCAAGAAGTTTCATTTTTTTTGGCCACCTGGTAAATGGTTAACTGTATTCTAATGTCTGAAAATTGCTTTGGACAGCGAAACCAAACTGAAAAGTTTGATTTATTATGGCGTCGATTTTCAAGCAATTCTCGAGTTTTTTACCGCTAGAAACATTTTCAACTATTCTGATATATTGTTTATTTCGGTAGCCACCACCGCCCGAGCAAGAACATGCATTACCAATGCAAGTTGGAAACAAAACAGAATGTGCCCTTCTTGGGTTTGTGCTGCAAATTGGGGAAACATATCAAGTGTACCGTGATGAAACACCGGAGGAGAATTACACGAAAGTTTTCACCTTCAACTCAAGCCGTAAATCAATGACAACCATAGTACCTTTGGTAGGCGGTGGCTATAGAATCTATACCAAAGGTGCCTCAGAAATGGTCCTGTCTAAGTGTTCCAAAAATATGGGCAAAGATGGAGCTATACATGCGTTTGATGAGGCCGATCAACAAGAAGTTGTGAAGAATGTTATCGATCCAATGGCATCAAATGGTCTCAGAACTATTGGAGTTGCGTACAAAGATATCTCCGCCGAGCAAGGTTAGTTTGTGCTGCAAGCTTTACCTCACATAACATGTGCTACTATACCCCTGTTCATGAAGTCTTTCGAAATCCGTCAATCACCTTCAATCCTCAGGCCCTGTCCACATTAATACAGTTGTCGAGCATTTTATGTGTCTCCGTTTTAGGCTGTGTGAAAACGGATCAAAGCATTTGTGTCCGCACTATTTTAGCTGAAAGTGCATAACATTATTCGCGTCCACGCTACACCGTTTTCAGTCGTTTTTTTCTAATTCCCAGGTGTCTTGTGGTCTCACGTCTTGTTCTCATTTCTGGCCTTTCATCGTTTTCGAAAGTCTCCGTTGTCAGTAGTTTTTCCATCCATACTAGCACGATTGGGATGCTTTTTCAAATGTCTCCGGTTTGCTGGATAAAGCGATGCATTTTAGATTATTTTCAGTGTGTACACAAAAGTGATAACCGATACAAATGTGTGCATTTTCTCCTGAAACTGTAAAAGTGTGGACGAGACCTTTAAAGTTTCGTATTTGTCCACGTCGAATCAACGAATTTACAAGGAAACTACTTTCAGTACATAAAGACTGGTTTCAAGGGCTAGCCTGCATTTTAGCGGACCAGCTTTCAATATAGGCAAATTATGTGTCATGAGGTAAGGGTTTGGTTTTGGAAAAGGGTTGTTAGGGTTAGTTAGGGTAAGCTAGGGTTAAGTTAGGCTTAGTAGGGTATTTGGTCAATACGTTCCCGAGAGCTATGACATAAAGCTGGTCCGCTGAAGTGCAGTCGTCCCGGTTTCAAATCTCAAAGAATTAACGCCGTCTTAAAACCCCAGATATCAAATAACCTCCCTGATGTAGCTTTCAGTTGTAATTTAGAGATGCAGTAGAAAAATCAACCGCAGATCATGTCATAGCTCCTGTCATGAAACCTGGGTGTGTGAAATTACGGTTATTTTTGTACATATTCGTTTTCAATTGGCGAATTCAATTCAGTAAAATTTGGAGCAAAAACAACGAATTAGGTGGTAAGCCCAAGTAGGACATAGACATTCATTGACATTTTTTTTGTTTAATTCTAAAGGTGAACCTGATTGGGAAGATGAAGCTGCTGTTGTTTCTAACCTGACAATGCTTGCAATTTTTGGTATTGAAGACCCTGTTCGACCAGAGGTGAGCAATCGTAGCTTATTATCTCGTCGATAAATTCTGGTTGAATGCGTTTAGACTTTCGGCACACCAGGGTACTTTATTCTTTCCGCATTAAGGCTAGTTTTCAGTCAGTGGAATTTTCCGAGTGGGCGGAAATTCTTTTATTTACAAGAGAAACCATCGCTTTGTCATTGAATAGAAATGTAGGGTTGAAACACCTTCGATTGGCAAGAATTCAGTAGCTGCCCCCCCCCCCCCATGGGATATTTATTTCTAGGTACAATTAACACTAGGGCTGCCTTTCCACTAGCCTGGATTAAAATAGAACCGGGTTAAAAGTTATCCATTTGTACTTTGCGTTCCACTAACCCACTTTAATAGCGGATAGATTTCGAAACGGGTCTCAAAATGTATCAGTTTTAAGCAGGGTTGTCTTTTGATTCACCAGAGTTAGTGGAAACGCCTAAAACAGATAAATTTTAACCCAGTTACGACAACATGTTCTAGTTTTTCATACCAAAAGTTGAAACGGGAGCGGCTAAAAACTGATAAAACGACCAAAATCGACTAGTGGAAACGACTAAAAATCGTTGAAAAATGGGCTCAAGGTGACATCGGCGTTTCCATTGACTCGTTTTCAGAACGGATTACTTTTCAACCTTGTTTCATTTTAACCCGGGCTCGTGGCAAGCCGGCCAAAATGCTGCTAGAAAGTTCTCTGTTTCAGAAGCCAAACTCTGACGTTGACAAACGAAAGTTATGACTGTCTGGAGGCTATAAAGCGATCGGTACTTGAAGCAAAAATAAATTGAATGTTTATCCTTTGTTTAGAAACAATCGATAAAATAAAGATAAATGTTATCACATGTGCTAATCGAAAAAAGAAGCTGTCTTTTCAATATTATGCCATGTGTCTGCCGCTTGCGGAGATATATGATGGTCCTTTTGCGTGCCAGATTATCACAGTTCTTTTCATATTAGATATGATAGCCTTTTCCTGTGATAGCCCTTTTGCATGTTTGATATCATAGTCCTTTTACGTATTTGATATCATGGTCTTTTTGCATATTAGATTAGTCCGTTTACGTATTTGATATCATGGTCTTTTTGCATATTAGATATATCATAGTCCTTTTACGTATTTGATATCATGGTCTTTTTGCATATTAGATTAGTCCGTTTACGTATTTGATATCATGGTCTTTTTGCATATTAGATATATCATAGTCCTTTTACGTATTTGATATCATAGTCCTTTTACGTATTTGATATCATATCTATGCATTTTCCAGCAGACGTTGCCTATTTTAACTTCAGTTTTGAAAGCCGTTCTGGGTAGTCTTTTTGTTTTGACTTGATACATTGGGAACCCATTTAATTTTCGTATTATCAACTTGTCGAAATTCTTGGCTTTGAACTCTCTGCTGAAAGTTTAGTTCTATAATAATAATAATAATAATAATACAGATATTTACAGAGGAAGGCCTCAGTCACTCGAGAGTGCTTTTCATGAGGGTCCTCTTTTTAACTAACTGTAGTAATTCATTTAAAACATTTTATTTACTTAAAATCCAAATAGCAAAAGAAAAGTTCTATCATAAAAAGGTATAAAATCAGTTTATAGTGTCCAAAACTTTTGTTTAAAAATATTAAAGTTTCCTGCCAATCTAATGTTAAAAAATATTAAAGTTCTGACCAGCAAGGGTGAATTTTGTGAACAAACTAATGAGGTCTCCGTCAAAACAAAGCGATGTTCGGTTCTGAAGAGAATATATGTTTCACACCTTCAGCGCATCCAAGCAAAAAGTTTTGCTCTCGCAGTTTATTTTGATTTGATTGAGTACGCTCAGAAATGTGAAATCTTTTCTTCTAGCCAAAATGCTTTGTCTTTGTCAGTCCTACCATTTCAGTTATAATTACCTTGTTGTTGTTTCTAAATCCATTTAATTTTGAAATATTCTCCAAGCCTGGTATATAAAAGATCGATTGTATTCTCATTCCTCAAAATGCCATACAATTTTCAAAAATCAGCATTCTGGGCCTACTGTACATATAATGCAAAGGATCTTTCACGTTATTTTAAGCAGAAATGAGAATTTTGAACTTTTGATTCAAGTAATCTTAAATCAAGCACTTGCTTTGTACCACGTGCATGAAGCAAATTGTGATCCAAAAGAATCACCTGAAAAATTCTTATCGCATTGTTAAAGTCGGTCGGGTTTTGCAAAACACACCCGTTTTTATGTTGCATTTCTCTAAAGTGAAGGATTTCGCCAGATGCAAAACTTTCTATCTTGCGAAGGCTGCTAACATTAATTACGTAGACTTAGTTCTTCTTCTTCTGGGTGCCGTGCCAGAGACTGAAACAGGCTGTCACAAAATTTTCATCCAGAGATTCCCGCAAATTTTTGTTCTATACCACTCTTTCCAAGGCAATTTTGCATCCAATCCAGAAATGTCAGCCTTCCTCTTCCTCTGTCCCGTTTCCCTCCAACTTTCCCAGTTACGACTTCATAGTCTATCTTTGTTTTTCTCATGACATGTCCGAAAAAGCAAATTTGTCTCTTTACAAGAACTTTAATCACTTAGCTAAGTTGTTCTAATACTGTTTTAAATTCTAGGTGCCTCCTGCAATAGAAAAATGCCAGAGCGCAGGAGTATGTGTTCGCATGGTGACAGGAGACAATATTAGTACAGCAAGAGCAATTGCAACAAAATGTGGAATTCTTCAAGCAGATAGTGATTTCCTTGTTCTTGATGGTAAAGAGTTTAACAAGAGGATCAGAGACAAGAAAGGAATTGTAAGTCATTTTTCATATTTACTTCGACTCGCTGCATTTAGATATGGAGCTGATGATATCTGAAATTGACCTTGTTGGGACTTTTTTTAGTATGTTGTCCCTAGGAAAGGTGGTAACACCTATTATTCGAATACCCTAGGAACTGGAAAAAGCAAAGGACTAGCGGAGGTAGGATCAAGGAAATTTGCTGAGCGTTTGAAAGCCTGTAAATTCTCTGTTGGGGGGGGGGGGGGCAGAACTAGGGAAGTTGTTCCAAAGGTCAGGAGTTCTAGAAATGAAGGTGTTAGGGAGAGAAAGAAACAGTTCGAGAGTTCGGGAGAGCTACAGAAAGTAAACCTCAAACCTGCCCTTGTCCAAGCCAAATCTCACATTTGAGCTCGAATTTATGGTTTGTTTAATAGTAATGAACAGTCCATCTCGCCGCATCACTAGTAATGAACACAAGTCAGAGGCTCGTAAACGAGACCTAAAGAGATGACAAGGATTTAAATTCGAATTTCATAGAGGATACGTGAATCTCTGACGTCAATCGTAGGAAAATCCACAGATATTGTGCAAAAAAGGAAATATTCAGCAAACAAATCTGTTGCTTATTGCGACTTTTACTTGTGAACTCAAACGGATATTTTTTAGATTGCACAGTTGATCTTCTAATTCAATTTTACTTGAGAGGGTAGACGGAATTTTGTCATATTATATGTTGGCATCTTGAGGTATTAGCGTCGAAGAAAAAGAAAAAAGCCTGTCTCTAGATATCTTTCCCCAGAAATCCTCATCATCATCATCATCACCATCATTAATTTATTTACAGCAGGGAAGTAAAAGAAAAAGCTAAAATTACAGCTAATTTAGGCCTACGAAGACTGTTAATTTTGAAAAATTAGTAGAAATAATGGTCTCTTGCTAGAAACAACAGTATCTGGACTGTGTATCCTGTTTTTGAGTTGATAATTTTCTTAAAAAGACCCTTCCTGCGTTGATATCATAATTTACTACCACCAGACCCCCAAAATAGTCAAATTTTCGCCGTGGAGCTCCATTTTTTATCGAGGACAGCATAATTGTTGGCAGGGAGCTTCACCCGGGTGGAAATATTTTTTTAAATTACTCTCTGGGGTTGGCACAATTTGCAATCGAGGTTTCACTTTTGAGGCATTTTGTAGCGGAGAGATACACATCCGGTCCGGGGGCAGATTTTGCTTCATTTTTTGTCACTGGGGAAATCACCGGGGTAGAATGCGTGGGGGCACTTAGATCTGGGTCTATTCACTCTCCCCCCGCTGCTTTTCCACTGACTAAATAAAACAAGTTTTGCAGAAATGAAAATGAGCTCCCCTCTTTGAACATCTGATTAAATATGTTTGTGGTTTGAACGCTTCAGTTGGGATCTTGTTAAGTCTTGATTGTGCATTTGTGACCTCACTTAATTGAAAGTTATCGCAGGAGACCTTTATCCTCGTTAAGAACGAAATTCGATTTTACTAAGAAGTCGATTAGTGGTTTCAGCACTTTATATTCTTAATTTTAAAATACGTTGAATCGTCACGAATTTCGAAGCGCTGCTTTGAGGACCCGAAAATTTGAACCGAAAGTATGATCCGATAGTTTGGTGTTTTATAGTTTTATTCGTCTGTGAAGCAGCAAATAGGAGTATTTAAGATGGAAATTATTGGCCCCCTCGCCCCCAAATTTCGGACAATAACGATTACCTTTGTCCGAAAATAATGCAGAATGTGCCTGATCTAATTGCTTGTAACCCTGCCCTCTGATGAGCCTTTGTTTTGGAAGATAAGTTGCAAATTTCGCGATCTCAATGTTATGAATGTTAAAGCTTTTACGTTCATTTGAATTTAAAGCTTCCTTGTTTGAAATTGTCTTGATAAATATATTCAGAATGGCATAATTGAATTGGACCTTTACGTAAAAGCTACGAACCGTGACCGTGGTTGACTTGGGGCCTGATTACATGAGAGTTTTTAACCCCGGGGTTGAGTTTCAACCCACCTAAGAGGCCCTTTACATAAGACTCGACATGAAACTCGTGCCGGCATGAGAATGTGAGAAAATGCACTCCTGTTTACATGAGACATGAGACCCCGACATGAAACTTTCAAAACACGTCATACACTTTTCACGTGACATTGCGTAAGAAAAAGAGGCGGGAAATAGAGACAATAGAGCTCACTAGAGACAAAAAACTCAATTGACATATTGAATGAGAAAGTGTTGCCAAATTCTCCTTTATTGTCTGAGAAAGTATCGGCAAATTTTCCTGTGTTGGGGGATCATTTTCTTGCAAACAAAGATTGCCAACTGGAACCCATCAGGTGCAAGACCATTTATGGATTTGAAAACGATGCTCGCTGTCTCTCGTTTGATAATTTCAGCGATAGTTGGCCACTTTAGCTTCTGTATCAGGGCATCAGCAGGTGCATCATAACTGCTATTGGTCACAATTCTGGCAGCGCGATTTTGTAACTTTTGCAGTGCAAGTCGCTTGGATTCCCCGCAGCTCCCCCACACAGAGCAACAGTATCGGAAATGTGGTTCTACAATACCTCTATAGATCTGGCTAAGTGTTTCCTGGGGTAGCAATTTCTTAGCATATTTTAAAAATCCTAAAGCACGAGAAACCTTAGCACGCAAGAATGTAGTGTGCTCATCCCAAACAAGATGCTGATCTAGTTGAACTCCTAAGTATTTAGTTTTCTCAACAATCTCTACTTGTGAGTCACCAATGGCAAAGGAAGGGGGCTCTATTTTCTTATCGGAGATTTTTTTAAGATTTGGCCGAGATCCTACAACCATAGCTTGAAACATTTTGAGACATCATCATGTAAACGAGCTTTGAACAGTGCTTGAACGTTAAGCAAAGATGAACTGTGTGCAGTAATGGCGCCCAAAATAGAATGAAACTACAACAAAATTGGCGCGCAAAATGCGCAGCGATTCTTGTCGCGACGAGGGCGATTTGGTTTTCAGTTCGCCCCGATTTAAGAAAAATGTGTTTACATGTCAATTTAATGCCGGTATGAAACATGCCGGCATGAGTTTCATGTCGCACCGACACCATGTAAACACAACAGTAGGTCAGACCAGCACCCGATATATAGCTCGTGCCGGCATGAAAACTCATGCCGGCATGAGTTTCATATCGAGTCTCTTGTAAAGGGCCTCTAACCGAGTTGAAATAAATTTGCTATTACATGCGTATGTTCAACCCCGGGTATGAAAAAGCATGCCGTGATGCGTGAAACTTTTTTCATACAAATAGCAAAGATAACAAAGCAATTCGACCCCGGGGTTGAAACAAGATTGCGATTACATGGACATTCATTTGTGAAAACAATGGGGATTAACGCATTAAAAGTTTCACCTCGGCTAGCTCAAGGTGGGATGAGATTTCAGCCCCGGGTTTGATGTCATCCCCAGGGCTGAGATTTCTCCATGTAATTGAAAATTGAAATCAATAAAGGAATAAGTGGACAGGTGGGATGGAATTTCAACCCAGTCAGCCGAGGTGAAACTCAGCCCCGGGGTTGAAAACTCTCATGTAATCAGGCCCTAAATCGCCACATTGATCCATCTTTGTTGCATTCACGATGCGTTGCCGCCCGCACTTAATTGTTACCTGGAATACGTCAAGAACAAGGCATCAAGTATGAATTTTGCTTGAGGTCGCTTGGTAAATTCTAACGCGTAGAACTATCAATTTTTTTTCGTTAGAGATAGAAAGACCGGTATTACATTTCAAAGACAACGAACCAGCTGCTTGGGAAATCGAAATTTATCTGGAAAGGATACCACGGCTTTTTCTTTTGTTTTATCAAACTGAAGTCGAGACTCGGGAAAATTTTAATTGTTACAAGGACTATAGAGCAATCGAGTTTTTTTAGCGGAATATCTTGTTTTTGTGCGATTTATAATTTTTATCAAATTTCATGAGATCTTCGATTTTATAATCAGGTTGGTTAGAGATACATCAAAATGACTATACTTGGATAACCAGGTGCAGTGAAATTGGTTAAAGGATTACAAAACACGCCCTTTGTTAGGTAGAATAACCTCGGATATATATATTGCAATTCTTACAAATCCAAGCAGCTTAATGAACCGAGATCTGTGTAATCCCATTGACTAAATAAAATGTGGATGCAGATTAAGAGATAGCGACCATCTTTGAATTTTAATCAAGGTCGACACTCCCTGCTAATCTGACTGACCAACTACAGGCGATGAAATATGATGGGCTTTTCCATCACGAAGCGAAGGGCCGATGTTCAGGATTTTCGATGGACGTATTGTCATAGGGTATTAGAGTATTTGGCGTGGCGTTAGACAATGGGGTATTTTGGTGCCTACACTACAGTGAAAGTTAGATGGAGGAGCCGAGAAGTCCAGAAAACATCACACAAATCCAGGTTTTCCCAAAACAACTAAAGCTGTCTTAGTGATTAAAACTAGCGATATAATTTTGAAAAGGTACGACTGATTTCTGTGACATGAATTTTCGCATCTGTGTTTTCCTTTCCAATATTATATGCCTTGTTTGTTTTTGGTTAAAAGTTGACGGTAAATGAACTACCGCACATTTCTTCAAACGGTGAACAATTTCTTAGCAATAGACCTTTCCTGAGATAGAACTTTTAACTATGATTTCAAAGAAAGCAGCCCATTTCCTCTCTTTGAAAATAGTAATTTTCCACTTGCATGCGTTATCAATAGCAATGCACAAACATTTTCAACAATCAGCGAAGTTCCAGTTGCTTTTTTTAACGATCTTCTTCCTTTCGAACCTGCAGCCTCTGGCCTCAGACTGAAAGCTATCTTCAAAAAGGTGTAGTATCTTCAGTAGGGCTTTAGGCTGGATATTTAAAGTCTGTCTCAAATTAGATGTCAGGTGGCATTTGCGATAACTCAAAATTAGTCATGCAAAACATCAATAGACAATAACGCTAAAGATGGCAGCTCCAAAGACTCTGTTGTGTTCTTCTGCAAAGCATGCTGGTAAAAAGCTCCCTGACAACCACCTAACGACATAGATATTTCGGTCTGCCGTTTCGACTAGCTGGCTTGAATTCGAATCGACCTTGAATTCGAATGCAACATGGTTCAAAAGGAAACCTGTCCAAAGCAGAAAAGGTAAATTTTTGATTCGAATTGAAGTTTTAATTAAAGATTCGAGTTCGAATTACAAAATTTTCCAGTTTGTTTACATTGATTAGTTGTTCTGAACTTTACCACAGCTAGCTAGTCGAAACGGCAGACCAACATTTTCATGTCGTTAGGTGGTCGTTAGGGAGCTTTTTACCAGTATGCTTTGCGCGGCCGCCATCTTTAGCGTTATTGTCTATTGTTTTAATTCGTGGATAATTCGCGGATATTTTCGCCCGACATCTAATTTGAGACAGACTTTTAGTTTCTCAAAACTGCGTCGGACATGATTCTTTCCTGTTCCAATCGAATTCTGTTTGAGATACAATTCATGTGATTGCTTTGTCTTGAAAGGCGTCCAAAATTATTTAATATCCCCCCCCCCCCCTCTATCTATCTTTATCTCTCCTGCATAGGTTTCTGAGCTGATTATAAACTGATTGGGCGGTTTTCCTCTTCATCTGTCACAATCTCAACATTTGGCTTCGCCAAATAAGGCTAATTCATCTTTTACCGACAATAATCTGTCAATTTCCTGTCTCGGTCAAGACTGCGTTCTCGTAATTGGTAGTCCTGTGGTGCCGTCTTTGTCACCCTCTGTCGATAAGTCTTGTTAAGTGAACGGCTGACCAGAACAAAGGACAGTTTTATCATGGTCCATTCATGTAGCAAAGTTCAACACAGTATTGTCGTTTTTATCCGATTTTGTGCGCCGTTTAGATATTTAATCTTAGATATGGATGGTACTATTTCGCACATCCTATATTTCAGTAATGTATCCAGACTTTTAGTACCATAGGATCGTTTAGTAAAGCCACACAAAACAAACCTAAGGGAAACACGTTGTCCAATGTATAGCTTTCCGTAGCTTCCCTGCCCAATGTTATCCTAATAGTGCCGGAACTAAATTTGTTTATTAACTTCTGATTTTAGAATAATTTCAGCAAAGGATGTATTAGTCAACTTGTACCATCGAGTACAGTAAAAACCCGCATATAAGAACCTACAATTTTGCAAGTCAGCCTGGGTTCTTAAACAATGAATACAATGGATTAGTTCTTATAAAATGGTAGTCTAATTGGACAATTTCAGCCTGCAGGTTCTTAATCCACTAGGTTCTTCTTATACGCGGGGTTTTACTGTATAACTTGACCTTTGTGATATTTAGCGAACTCGCACTTTTCTTTATGTTTGGAATTTCTTTTTTTAGGGTTGTAAAATCCAAAGTCAGTTTTAGATAAAACATGCGAGCATTTAAAGCGACTGAAGTGGCAGTGTATTCTGTGTCGTTTCTAAATCACAGTAATAACTCATTGAAAATCCTTTGACGCGCACGCATGCGCACAATCTCAATCCAAGTTTGAGTTCCACTGCATGTTACTCACCACTATACCATACCTTGCATACACTTCTACGTCCCAAGTGTAATATTTCTTTGCGCAACATGTTTTGCTCTTCACTGAGAATAGTGACTGTTGAAATTCTGTAAAACCTTGGATTGTACAAAACCACCTGTTTGTGAAATGGTTGATCAGTTTGACATGCGGCACGGAATTGTTTTTCAAAATTTAGGCAAAAATTTCGACTGAATGTAGGTATGCTGGGTAGTAACTCGACCAGATGCCTCTTCTTCTATATTTGCAATATGTATAGGACCTGACTCTGTCCCTATAATTTAAATGAATCAATCCGTGTCGGATGGACAACTGATTAACCATTTCACAAACAGCCCCAAAACTGGAAGAATGCGTCTGACTACGGAAGGAGGCCAGAAATATGCACAATTTTCAAGTTGTTCAAAACCCTGCGAACGTTTTTCTGACGTCAGAAAATGAAAATATGCTAACAGTGGAAATAGGAAAATAGAAGGTAGTTGTGTCCCATGTGTGCTTTATCTGGGTTTGCTGTTTATAATACACTTAATGAAACTTTTCTTCGATTCAGGTTCGACAAGCACTGCTCGATGAAGTTTGGCCAAAGTTACGAGTCCTGGCTCGTTCATCTCCTGAAGATAAATACACACTAGTGAAGGGAATCATCGACAGTAAAATATCAAAGACCCGTGAGATTGTAGCAGTTACTGGGGATGGAACGAATGATGGACCTGCTCTCAAGAAAGCCGATGTTGGATTTGCTATGGTAAGTGAAACATTTTAAACTAAAATGCTTGTATTGTCTGTTTTTTCTATTGTGGGCTTCTACTATGGTCTGCGTTTGACATTATTCATATTAGTCTATACTGACATTAATCCGATTTTCCATTTCGGTAGTTTTGGTAATGCTTAAGACTACGTTCACACGATGCCGGCACATTTTGAAAACGGTGAAAAATGTGATGGTAGCAAAATTTTTGCTAGCGTTCACACGATACCGTCACAATTTGAAAACGGTAGGAAATTTGACGGTAAAAAACTCGTTGCAATCTCCCTAAGAATTTGATGCCAAAGAAATGCACCCACACCTTAAGAATCGATCAGCCTCGTTTTGAAAGCGTCGAAAAATGTTCCGTTTTCATCGTTTTCGAGTGTACACACGATGCCGTTTTCAAAATGTACCGGTTAGAGTTCCGTTTTCAAAATCTACCGTTTTCAAAATCTGCCGGCAAAATAAGGGCCGTTTTCGTGTGAACGGGGGAGGCCTATCCGTCACATTTTTCACCGTTTTCAAATTGTGCCGGTATCGTGTGAACGCAGTCTAGGTTCTTCATTGAAAAGAAAGTGCTTGTTCTTCATGTTTCACCTAATACAGGGCGTCAAAAGAAATTATTCCACGTTTGTTTAGATATTAGAGAATAGCGACAAAATAGTCGGGTTCCAGAGCAACAGCAGCCTGTCCTTAAGACCTTAAATTAATTTTAGAAGCTATAATCTTGGAAATCCGCTGAAATTCGAAGAGCTACGAGCTTATCTTCACATAACGTCATATTTAAATTGAACTTTTTTATTTATTATTTTCTCAACTGTATTGAAAACTTAATTATATTCCTTCAAATCGGAGGTGCTGTATTTTTGAACTTTTGAAAGGTTTAACAGTCTATTTGAGTAGTAAATTTGACAAAGGTCCCAGGTGAAATATGTCAAAGAAATCGTGCAAAACATCTCACTTGACCCGCAATGAAACGTCAGAAGAAAAAGCGACTTAAGACTAGCATGAATTGACTTTTAAGGAAAAGAAAAGAAAGGGTTGGCTAAATAACCCCCGGTTCAGATAACATTGTGTGCCTAGTCCTGATCTTATGTATTATACCCCCGTGCACAAGCCATCTGGCAGCCTGGGTAATTTCCGCCTGTGCAAACATATTGTATATTTACATCAAGAGAATATCGGCTTAAAGAAATCTCGCTTGACGAAGAAACTGCGGTATTATAGAACTGAAAGACTGTTTTCGATAAATCGTTAGATATTTTGCGCTTAATAATTGAGTCAGCAGGGTAGTCATAATCCTATCGTAAACAGGTAGCAGTAGGTGATATGCTGAATATCAATTATAATCATAATTACAGTGTTCAGCCCAGAGTAGCTCTTAATTCTTATAGAAACCTTAGTTTGATTGCAAAACAAGTTTGTTTTTATGTTGCGAGCTATTCGTTTTTTTCTGTTTTCATCAGGGATTAAAATTTGTCCGCAGCAAATATTTACGTTTGATGGTGTTAATTTTGGATGTATCGAGGATAGAGCAGTGCATACAAAGTCGATTACTGTCCATAAGGCCGGATTTAGACTATGCGATTTGTTTGTCGACCCTGAAGCTGAGTTAACATTTGAAACGTCGTTCTTGACGTATTCCGGATAACAATGAAGCTCAGCGACGCATTGCTAATGCGAAAAAGTTGGATTCATTGAACTTTATCCCGCTGCACCGCATCGCACCACAAAATCGCCTTAAGTGTGAGTTTGTCTTAAGTCAGCTGCTCCGCTGTGAGAAACCGTTTCAACCAGACAGATCGGCGAGATATTCACCCCCCTGTGAAGCACGCCACCTATTTCACGCCCTGTTTACACTGTACCAGTCCAGCTTTAGATCCATAACGAATGTGTTAAGGATCAGCCTCCCGTTTACAGTAAGACGTAACATTTTCTGTCCCTCTGTCCGCAACAGCGTTTTTCCTGCCACCAAAACGAACTAGTTTTGTGCATTTACCCAGATAGATGAACCGGTAAAGTTTGAATGCCCAATCCTTAAATTGTTGTTATGGGTCGATAAAGCACGGGCAATAATGCACCGTATTTGCATGTTAGAAATGAAAGTTTACGTTGTGTTGTCTCTTCGGCATGGCGAATCGAATTGAATTGCGCCTCGGGTATCCTACTGATACCCACGCCTCGGGTATCCTACGCAGCGATGTCCTCGTTTCACATCGCTGCGTAGGATAAGCGAGGCGTGGGCGCAATTCAATTCGATTTAGCAATCACCAATGGCGGACTTCTCGTGGTTAGGCCATGCCGAAGAGACAACAAAACGAGGGAAAACAACATTACCAAGGTAATAAACTTTCATTTCTAACATACTAATTTCGTTTTGGTCATTAACACTGGAAGAACTTTTTGGGCTTTCGAATTGTCTTTCGAAATGCTCAGTTGCAGATGCCACTAAGATAGATGAGAGGTATTGATAAAATGTAAATTGTTGACAACTACAGCGTAGCGTGACATTGTATTGTTGTTGACGTGCAAGACTTTTGTTATGACTGCACAGTTGTACAAGAACTCTGTAACACCTGCATACAACAAAGACACTATCAATATACTATCAACATTTTTTGGAGGTCATCATCATCATCATCATATATTTATTATTGTAGGCTACAAAAGGAATAGCTAAGTTACAGCTAATTAAGCCCTGCAGTTACAGCTAAAAGAGAAGATGAGCAAATTTTTATCCTTGCATCGATTCGGTTTTTTTCTTATTTAACGAAAGACTCAAATGCCTAAAATACAAATTGTTTGCATGCGTCATTATTTTTTGGCACGGCACGACATGACACGGCGTGGCAAAATGTCCCCCCTTATATAACAGAGGTGCTGCAGGTCGAACCTATGTCAAACTCGAATTCCTCTGGTTCGGCACGGCGCTGCGGGACATTTAAACAGATGTCAAGCTGAATTCACACTTGGAGCGCCTTGGCGCATTACGGGTAACAATGAAGCATGGTGACTCATAGACTGACGCAGAATGTTTTTGCCGATGCCTATTTCATTACGCCTTGCCGCATCGCACCACGCTGCAAGCGTAAATTCAGCTTTACCCAATAGATACATAGTTTAATTGTTTGTTTTATTTTAGGGTATACAAGGAACTGACGTAGCCAAAGAAGCATCGGATATCATTTTGACAGATGACAACTTCAACAGCATTGTACAAGCCGTAAAATGGGGTCGTAATGTTTACGACAGCATCTCGAAATTCATCCAGTTTCAATTGACTGTCAACTTGGTTGCAATCATAACATCTATCGTCGGTGCTATTGTCGTCAATGTAAGATATGTTTTATCATCCCAATTATCGTGTAGTACTTCTTCTGACCTTTTGAATTGTTTGAATGTCCTATCAGGGGAGTAAAAAATGCACCTTTGTAATTTCGTAGAAATTGATCGGCCGGAAAATCTACAAACATTCATATTGTAAGGGCTTTTCCAGATAATCTAACTTGAATGTAAATTTCACTATGATTTGTTAATGTTTGCGCTGCCATGTTCGATTCAGATTCATCTTGTTCAATGAACTGAAGGTTCGATGAACAGAAAAAAGGAAACAAATCTCTTTCGCGATATTTAAAAAATGTCAGAATGTCAAAACTAAGAATTTGAAAAGTTGGATTTAGTCAAATTTCCACTGCTCAGCCCATTTTGAGGTGGACGATGTTTATTCCAAGTTTTCGCTCGATCGCTCGATCCAGAAAGCTTTTTCGAATAGCTAAAATGCCAATTGTTTCCTTAATCTTGCAAACTTGATATTGTGAAAAAATGTGAACCAGATTGTTCGGATTTCCCTTTCAGAAAAGTCCTTTGACAGCCATTCAGCTACTTTGGGTGAACTTAATCATGGACTCTTTCGCATCACTTGCACTGGCAACTGAACAGCCAACCGATGCCTTGTTAGAACGCAAGCCATATGGACGAACCAAGCCACTTGTTTCCTTATCAATGATGCGACATATCTTAGGCCACGGCATCTATCAGCTGACTGTAATGTTCGTACTCACCTTTTATGGCCATGTATTGTTTGACATCGAGTACGGATTCGGCCGTCCGCACGGGGCAGCACCCACGCAACATCTCACAATAGTTTTCAACACATTTGTTTTGATGCAAGTCTTCAACGAGATTAATTCAAGAAAAGTGCATGGCGAGAGAAACGTCTTTTCAGGCATCTTCACGAATCGTCTCTTCCTTGGCATCCTTATTGGAACTCTTATAACGCAGGTTTGTTTCATTTTTTATTGAGCTTGGTGTCGACATAATCCTGAGAACCGTACGATCTCCCCTTCAGGAATACCACAGGGGACCTTCTGTAGTAAAGGTTCCTGGGGATATACGGCCTCAAGGATATACTTTTTCAAATTTTCTTAGTCTTTCCTAGAAAAGTAAAAATGAAAATGAGCATTTTTCACCCTTTTTGCCACAGCAGTGCTGACAAGATTTGCACGACAGTATCGGCTAAAGCCATGGCCAAACGATCCAACATTTCAGCCAACATTCCCCCACCAATTGTTTGCTGTCAATGTCGGATCGTTTGGCCACCTTGTTGGCAGGCCCAACATTTTTTGGGATTGAAGTTTGAAATCTGTCAAAAATCTTTTAAGTCCCTGATGGGAATTCCTTTTATTTGGAGGTGTTGTTGGATGATGTTGGATCGTTTTACCGGGTCAGTCAACATTTTTTAGGCCTGCCAACAAGATGGTAAAACGGTCCAACAAGGGTGGCTAAATGATCCAGCACTGACAGCCAAAAATTGTTGGGTTAAATGTTGGCCCGATGTTAGATCGTTTGGCCCGATGTTAGATCGTTTGGCCCGATGTTAGATCGTTTGGCCCGATGTTAGATCGTTTGGTCCGATGTTAGATCGTTTGGCCCGATGTTAGATCGTTTGGTCCGATGTTAGATCGTTTGGCCCGATGTTAGATCGTTTGGCCCGATGTTAGATCGTTTGGCCCGATGTTAGATCGTTTGGCCCGATGTTAGATCGTTTGGCCAGGGCTTAATGATATGCTAAAATCCTGCTTTTTTACTTTTCCAGAGACGATTAACCACATAATTCTTTGCTGTCATAATCAGCTGAAAAGGACTCAGTAGTTTCTGTCCCATTGTCATTTCGCCCCCATCAGATGGACACATTTACTTTTCGTTATCAAGGAATTTCAAAGTAGAAATGAAAATACACATAGGTACTGGGTGACCTGAAAAGTGAAAACTTTTTGCAGATTTACCAAAAGTGGATTTGATTTCCGAATTTGAAAATCTCTTTTTTAGACTTGTGTCATTGAATATATTAACTTAAGAGATATAGTAAAGTCTAGGAATCGCACTAACGTTATGATTTTCATGCCACAATTTCTTTGTTCTTTCTCAACGATAACTAACGAACGTCTCCTGATTGATTTGCCTTTGACTCAAATACACCAAAAAAAATTTCAAGATAATTGTCCCATTTTTTCAAGATAGAATGTTTACGAGTCAACGTCTTCATACAGATGTTGTTCTTTATTCGTAGACGAAACACAGTTTGTTTTGTCATCTTTTATTTGGAGTCTTATGAAGCAAATTTTCTTACAGGTCCTCCTTGTTGAGTTCACTGGCAGATTCTTCAGTGTGAAAGGACTGACAGCAGAACAGTGGATGTGGTGTCTTTTCTTCGGCTTCACAGAACTCATTTGGGGTCAGGTTGTCCTCAGCGTTCCGAAATCCTTCCTGTCAAAGAGACTCCGTTTTATCTCCCGAGGCATACCAGACAAGGCTGTTATGACGCCGGATTCAACCGAGAGCTCTGGAAGAGTGTTATGGCTGAGAGGTCTCACACGTTTACAATACCAGGTATGTGCTTGCATCTTATTTGTAGCCAAAGAGCTATTTCTTGCGTTTTTAAATGACATTTCGAGCTTTGAAAACGTAATGACCAAATTACCAACCTATGAGATAAATATTGCTCAATTTGATAACCATCTGTTGTAGAATCGCAGTATGCTTCAAAACCAGGTAGCTCATCTTCTTCTTATAAAAGCACGAATTCCCAAAGATTCAAAGCTATTTCTGGCTTGCTGGATTCCTCAAATTGATTAGGTTCTCTATGCAAAAGCAGTATTAAGAATTTCAAAATTGATTTAGTCTTCCTCGTATCGGTGACATTTTTTCATCCATATTAAAGGGAATCTAAGCATATGTAAGCCTTCAATAAAAAATAGCTGTGCAAGGATAATAGGTCGTGACACATGCCGAACTATATTTGGGTAACTGATCTAAGTCAACAGGAAATACTGGTATCTCATAGGCTAGAATTTGACCGCAAGTAACTTGAGCCATTTTTATATGCTTAGATTCCCTTTAAGTACTTCTTGTACGGTGAATCTCCAAGCTGGTTAGTTATTTATTTTTGCACACCCGGTGTTCTAGTTTTTTTCATGGCTTTATCTCCGATATCATAAAGCCTTTCTGAAGAATAGGTTTCAAACCTCTGAGTTCACTCAATCAGATCGAAATAAACAGAGAGAGCAAGGCCATATGTCTCACTGCGTTGTAGGGCTAAAAAAACGAAGTAGCGTGGTAGCGGCGCTACCAGGAAGGTAGCTGAAATGGTTAAATTTGCTAGGAAAAAAAACGGATATATGTAAAAAAATGGAAGGGACAAGAAAAGAAAAGAAGAGAGGGGAAAGGAAGGGAAAGGAAAAAGAAGGAGCTGCACTTGTGTCGTTGTGAAAAAATTCGAAGGGAAGTTTAGGTGGTGCTTGGGTTGCTACCAGGCAGGAAAAATTTTCTTTGAGCCCTGCTGCGTTTTAGGTAGATTTGATATCTATTCTTGAGGCTGTTCCCCTGGTCTGTTCAGACTGGTACCTTTTTGTTTTTGAAAATTCTTCTTTGCTTCTTCAGATATTTTTAGTAACTCGTCTTCTCGAAGGACACAAAAGCCGAGTAGAAAACGCCTACTGGCACCTCATCTATATCAAGCGAATCCTTCAACAGCATGCTACGGCCTAGCATAGGTTCCAAATCTTTTAAAAACTTTAAAAAGGTCGGCGTAAAATTCTATGACCTATTTCTTTGAGTTGAATGGCTTGAAAGAAACTTTAGCTACGTTGCTATAATTCTCCCGCTGGACTTTTTTGAAATCTTGAATATTTTTCGAAATTACAGCATATTTTATATTTCGATTCTTTTGAGGATGTGACGTCATCAAATTTCTAAATGATAAACCAGAAGAGTGAAAGACTTGTGCTTGATACCATATTGTAGACATTCATAAACAATGGTTTTCTTGAAAATTATTCGATGTTTCCTTAAAAAGTTTAGAAATTACGATGTTTTTAAATTTTTTTCAAAAAATCTCTTGAATTCTTCAAATAGAAGAAAAACCCTCTGATTCTGAAACTATTGAAGATTTCAGATAAGTCCAACGGTAGAATTATAGCAAAGTAGCTAAATTCCTTTCAAGCTATTCAATTAAAAGAAATAGGTCATAGAATTTTACACCGACTTTTCTAAAGATTTGGAACCTATGTTGCCACGGCCTGCGATTCAGCAGTTGCAAATTTAATCTCTTACTATTTCATTCCCAGATTCGTGTTGTCAATGCTTTCAAAACTGGTATGGACCACAGACAGCGCACCATGAACATAATATCACCAGCTGTTTTCAATTCGCTTGTTGGCCCAGTTGGAACCGGATTCAGCCCGGAGGACCCAGAAGAGCCAGCCACCCCATCGGCCACCCTGGTGGACACAATCGACGCAAGTGACGGTAATGGTCCACTTATCAATCGTATTGAAACTAACCTTTGATAGGGCTCTCTGTAACCTGAGTTTGGTAGAGGCCATACTACACGATAACTTTTCTGTGAAACCTGGTTGCAAAAGCATATGCTTCAAATCTTTAAAAAAGATACTTTGAATGGCTAATCTATAAACAAAATCTCATCTTAAATCTCAAATCTCATCTCAATCTCAAAGTTCATCTATAAACAAAAGATCGTCGTGAAGGTCCATCGCAGGACGTCTTTGATTGGTCAGTGCCGTAAAGCATTTGGACCCAGTTTGGTTCAGAGGGTATGACTCAGTAAAATTCTTAATTTTTTCATTTCGACTCGTCACCTGACTAGAATCCGATTTTTCTTTTCGTGAAACTACCTCGCTACGCTCGCATCGGAAATTGATGATTTAGCGTTCACTTTCTGAATGGTACGCGATGCCATGTTATTGCAAGGACGTTTCACGTAACACGTTCATCGTGTAGCAGTGCCCTATTGAAAGCTCTTGGTTCTTAAATGGTAATATGTTTATCATGTGTCAAGGTTGTTTTTGCAGGTATCATGCTACTTGAAAATCTTCAATAATGAACAAGATTGTGTCGTCACTTTTGAAGGTTATTTAGATACAAATCGTCGATATAGTAGTAGTAGTAGTGGTAGTGGTAGTGTCAGTTCGGTAGTTGAGTTTTAAGGATCACGTTGGAGTCGTCCCCCTCTCCCTGTCAATATTTGTAAGTCTTCATCAGCGGCCCAAAAAGTCTGTGAGCGCTGGAGCACGCTCCCAGAAAGTTTTTTTTATAGTTGTGAGGCCAAAAGAGAGTTATCTTCCTTTTTAAAATGTTATTTATCACTCATAAAAATTTATTCAAAGTCAGCCCAATCAGGTCAATTGTTTTTGCACTGTTATTTTTCAACGAAAGAAACTCTAATTAATTTCCTTGAAATAGAAGTGAAGCGAATTTACTTTGATGAATTCCATCACAGAACATTTTTACGTTTAGATTTGCGCTCCAAGGAAATAAAACATTTTCTTAGCCACTGGTTGCCAACAGGCCTCGTTAATGCGCACGAGCGCCGCTTGCAGGCACAAAATATTACAACACATTAGTTGCTGGCACCTTTACTGTACTCCGAGTTTTGTGATTGAAGGCACATTTTTCCCAACTATTTGCTCGCAGGCACAAAATATTTTTAATGGGGCCTGGTTTCTAATCACATTGATGGCTAATTGCAGGATTGCTAGATATTCCTCAGGCAGCTATACATCTGTATGCATCTTCTGCAACCGTTTCATTGTGCTTTGTAGCACAGAACTTTAGCAGGCGGATTCTGTCTGAAGGTCACTCGTTGATATTACAATGAATTATTTTGTATGCAGAATGAGCCACTAGTGCCCAGCCACTAGTATGTTAAAGGGAATCTAAGCACATATAAGCATGTAATAAAAATAGCCGTGCAAAGACAATAGACCTTAACAGGCGCTGAACCATATTTGGGTAACTGATCTATGTTAATAGGAAATGCTGACATCTGATATGCTAGAATTTGACCGCAAGTGGCTTGCACCACTTTTAAATGCTTAGATTCCCTTTAAAGCATTTTACTGTGCTAATTCATATTAACGGGAAATTGGTGAAATAAAAAGAATGTCATGAAATAGCTTGCCTGGTAGTATAGATGTTGGAGATGATAACAAATCAGGGGAAATCGAACAATTATTTGAACATATGTGGGGATAATATTAATCCCAGTAAACAAGTTAATGTAATGTAGAAATGAATGATTACTTTTGTAAGGCTAGAGTGCAGTTGAGCAGGCGACATCTTTTGAATGTGACATCATAGCAGATGAAAAGTGATATTCTAGGTACAACAAACTTTTGTGAATGCAATTTTAGGCCCATAACCTGTTTAAGTGGATTCATCTAGACGTGATTCAGTGAGTGCTGGAAGCTCAATCTATAGGGTAAGCTGGGGCAAAATGGGGCATTGACAAATTCATGGAGTTCACTTTTATTTTGTTTTATTTTGAAAAAAACTTCTTTTTTATCACGAGCAAAGACAATTTTATCCATTGAAAAAGCTGCAAATTGACAACCAAGGGCAATTTGCCTCAATTTTAGCTTTAACAAATCAAGTGATCCATTTGCCCCACCCTGACCCATTTTGGCCCACTGTTCCCTACAACACACATGACTGAGTGATGATTTACCATTCACCTTGCTTAGAGGAGCACAGTCTCCTTTCGCCTGTCGTCTGCTTTACTGCATTATTCAGAATCATGAAAGTTCTTATTGGGGCTGTAATGATGAAAATTTGTCAATTTCAGGCTGCTGACAAATAAGGAACACATCGTAACCGCTGATAACAACTATTTTCTACCGACAGTCATTTCACCGCGATAGCGAGGAGCAGCAGTTGCTGCCTTTAGTGGATAGCACTCCATTTCACTTTGTGCGATGAATGAATGTCTCTGGCTAAGTTTGAATTGATTAGTCCGCACCATCAAATATGCGGAATTTGCGGAAAAAATTCAGAAGCTTGGCAATAAATGTGTGAATTGCACCAAAAAATATCCGAGATTTGTAATGCTTAATTTTCAGCTTCTGAATTGATTAAATAAAATTGGGGTGGTAGATGTTTAGAAAGGTCCTGCTTGTTTCGATAGATCCTCGTTTCTTCTCTTTAAAACGCTTTCGCATGCACAACGACTGAGTTAGCCACCTATGTTTCAGGGCAACTTTTGCCGTCTGCTTTGTTCGCATCGTTGGCTTGATTAATCAGCCGTTGAATTCCAGTTGTCTGCAATCGCTAATCGCTTTGAAATGACGTGTCAATCAAAGAAAACTTTTGCTCTTGTTGCAAAATTTGTCCTTGTTGCTAACATTACGTCGCAAGTTGTTTCTACTGTTAATTTGTCGACGTTGAGATTTTCAGATATGTACGGATGATCTCGGCAAAAATAGGTGGTCTAGCTCATTGAATTTGGTCATCAAATATAAGTTGCTCGATTGCTCTTTTCGGAAAGTCGTCATTGCACCCCCAATAAGATTCTTAATAGCCAAAGACAATTTAATTTTACGTTTGTTTATAAATGTCGTGCGTTGATTGCACTTTTTGTATGATTTCTTTGAAGATTTTATATTTTTGTTTATTATATCATGTACGAATAAATAATGTTTTGACTATCAATAATGTCAACAAAATCAATACAAGTTGTCTTTGTATTGTTGTTTTCTTTACTTGTTGGGGGCGTGATGAACGATTAGGTCAAATGAGCTACTACTTAGGTGCTGATTATATGGAAGTGGGCGGGCTTGGTCAGTGGGCTGCATGATTATGATGATGCTTTGTCTATATTGTTTGGTAATGGTCATCCTCTATTATTAAGTAGGCTGCAAGATAATGCTTTATTGTTCTATTCTAGCGCGGGTGCCGGGCTGGCTCTCCTGTTTTGCGATTAAATGGAAACAAGCCAGCCCGTTTACCGAGCTAGCCCGCCTTGACGAAAGTGGGCCAGCTCGTTTAACGGCCTGGCTCGTTTCATGTAATCGCAACACAGACATTCCATACATTGCTTCACAGAAGTGAGCTGGCCCGTTCAGTGGGCTGACTCGGTAGACAGGCCAGCCCACCTCATATAGGTCCCAGTTACACGATACTGGATTCATCTCACACCGGATTGCTTTTCGCATCAGATAAGGGGGTGCAGTTACACGAAGCCGAAGCAATCCGGTGTCACTCCACTCTGTTTTTGCGGAGTGGAACCACTCCGCTCTGGAGGTGAGGTGCACACCAATCCGATTCACTGCACTCTGCGAAATGCTTTGTTTTATAGAATAAATAAAGATGGCTTCGCAATGGTAAAGAACACTAGGCGTTGACTTCGCAGTGCAGGGTGACTCGGTGTCGTGTAAATGCAATCAAAAGTGGGTTCATAGCAATCCGGTATCATGTAACTGCACTGCAATGAAAACGATGCGAGTTTGACAAGGATGGTTGAAACCAATCCGATGTGAAAAGCAATCCGGTATCGTGTAACCCAGGGCATAATCAGCACCTTAGAAAACAGAGCCTCCTATGATGGTATTTTTACTCGTATTTATGGTCAATCTGAGAACTGGACAAAAGTTGATCGACAGTTCTACTTTTTTCAAGCATTTTTTAGAAATAGCTGTAAACAATAACGCTCATAACTTTTGAGCGCCTTGATTGATTTTAGTGAGATGTATTTGCACATCTTAGTTAGTCTTCCAACTTTCTTTCAAGACACACGTACGATCGTTATGCAAGAAAGCAAGCCAAAAGCTTCACGCTCTTTCACGTATTTCCTACTTACTTGACACTGAAAAACTCAAGCATATCATGCGTTCTTTTATTCTATCCCAGTTCAGCTACTGCCCCTTAGTGTGGATGTTATGTGACAGACATCTTGATAGCAAGATCAATCACATTCACAAAAAGGCACTGAGCATCGCATACAAAGATAGTGTTTCTGATTTTGATGCACTTTTGACCAGAGATAATTCTGTGTCTGTCCATAAGCGGAATCTGCAGTTGCTGATGACAGAGATTTACAAAACTAAGTCAAATATCACCCCAAGCTTTATGACTGAGATTTTCATTGAGAAGAATCCCCCTTATCATCTAAGAAGCAAAAGTCTTTTACAAATGCCCAAGGCCCGGACAGTTCGGTTTGGGGTAGAGAGTATTGCCTTCTTGGGATGCAAACTGTGGCATGGAATCTCAAATGACATTAAACAGTCACTGAATATTTCCATCTTTAAAAAACGTATAAAGGAGTGGAAGGGCGATGAATGCAACTGCCGATTATGCAAGACATTCGTAGCACAGGTTGGGTTCTTGAATTGATACTATTTTATTCACTTTCAAAACTCACATGTAAATAAGTATAGAGATCGTTTTTATCGTTAGGTTTGTTAGATTTATTTTACTTTCGTTTTGTTTCAGTAGGCTTCAATTAGCAGTAATTTTGCTAGTATTTTAAACGCCTACTATAAAGAAATTAATAATAATAATAATAATAATGGTTTAGGATTCATAAAAATTGATGGATAATTTGTCAGCGTACATCTCAGAAAATTCTCAGGCATCTATAGTCGTGAAACAGACTAGAAGGAAAAATAACATCAAAAATATATTTCTCAGCAAACTATCAGACGTCCATTGTGTGTAAGGATACTACCAGTTTGTGCACATGATAGATATGACATAATTTCAGACGACAAAATTGATTCCGGAAAGATTCACGAGTTTTAAAGAGCCACTTCCACCCAGAGTCATTTGCGGGCATGCTGCAATTTCTGACAGTCTGAAAATCAAAATTGGCCTAAGCGGAAAATACGGATCCACACTGCAGTAGTTGAACTGATAGAAAAGTTTGACTTTAGTTGACTTTTCTATTAGTTCAAGCACTGCAGTGTGGATCAATATTTTCTGCTTAGGCCAGATTTGATTTTCAGACAGTCCGAAATTGCAGCTTGCCCGCAAAGGACCCTGGGTGACAATGGCTCTTTAAAGCCCTGGCCAAACGACAAGCTACTCCAAAGTCAGAATCCACCCTTAATTAAGAATTTCTGTAGACGTCTGTTTAGCAGTAGCCTGATGACTAATGCAAACGTTATGGTTGAAAACTTTATTTCTCCATCTTTTTTTGCTACCGATATACCACTTCGGAAATTTCGCGAAAATGCTAAGTATTTCTCGAGCAAGCGAGCTATGGCCTCGCGGGGCACCAATCAACTTGATATACTTGTGATCACGTGATCGATTACATGAGAAATATTTAGCGGAAGTTTATGTGAGTGGAATATTGACTTTAGGGTGAAATGCCAGGGAGAAGTCATTTCCAGGTGAGCAAACTTTAGTGTAAACATGGTGTTGAGACAGCAGATTATTGTATCTCGCGTAAGGGTTGATGATATTTATTGGCAAAAAGATTATCATGTCAATTAATTTAAATTGTACTTATGAACGGTAATATTTGTATCAAAAAGCTGCTCTACTCAAGCCATTTTTACGTCAAGATTACTATTTACCCTCTGCTCTTTGCAAAATATTTGATAAAGTCAGAGTGTAGAGTCATTACTAAATTGTTTATCCCAGACGATACTCATTGGACAAACATCCCCCACCCCCACTGCAAACCATGGTTATTGTATTAATCACCCTGCAAACTAGCGGTCTCTACTTGTATCGCTAAAATTTATCAATTTTTATTCTTTTCATCTACAGAGAGAAAACCGATTATTTCTGGTACGGACTAGTAGAAAGCTGAAATTGTGAAGAGACAGCTTAGAAGAAATGGACAATTGAGCACAGGTATGAGTAAGCATGAGTATTTAATGATGACATATAGAACACCGATCGATCCAAGCACTTAGTTTTAATTCTAGACCAGTAGGCCGTCTGCAACAGTCAGCCGATGAGACAGTCGTGTAGTCTGCCAAGTTTTGTAATAAACAATCAATCAAATAGCAAAATCGAGTGACGTTTGTCATCCAAAGCCTAGTTCCCACCTGATGAGGATGGCGATAGCAAGCGATAAAGTACGATGCCATTCTAAAGTTCATAGCAATATTAGTTTCATTATCGTGCCAACCTGAGCGATAACGAGCGATAAAAAAGCCTTTCTAGTTCCCATCTGGCCCTAGAACTCTAACCCTCGCACGTCATCACTCTTTGTCGTTCTTTCTACCAGTTGAGAACGAGGCTCGGAGTTGACGTTTATCAAAACGAGTCGAGTGCATTGTCGAGTACGTTGACTACGGAGAGCGGGATATTTTCTAAGACTACTGATTCAAGAAACGTGTTTACTTGTGGCATGCAAAAATTTGATAATGTTTTGAACTCTTAGCCGAAAGGAATAATTTCAAGCAGGAAACTTGATCGTTTCATGAAAAAGCTGTCAGAATCATGCTGTTGCTCGTAGAATGCTTGTTTGAATTTCCATTTAATCAAAATCTCATCCAGAAATATGCCTAGCCAGATTTGTTACTGCACAGGACCTACTTTAGTGTGATCCTGAACACTAATATCTGATGTCTTTTAAGTTTTTGTTTCATAAGCATTAGGTGCAGAATTAGGCAGTTTATGGTTTAATCTCACTCAGTTTCCTAAGTGGACTTGTAAACTTGACAAAAATTAGACAAAACGTGACAAAACTTAGACAAAACTTGACAAAACTTGGAAAAAATTAGGCCCTATCTTGGAAAGTCTAAAACATCCGCCTTGAAACAGAGACACAGTTTTGCTCCGAAACACACGAGGAACATAAAGTCAAATTTTGCAAGGAAGCAAACGCTGCCTCGTAACTACACCCAACTATCGCTACCGAGAGGTAAATTTAATAGGACGTGTTTCTCGTAGACTGAATCAAAAGTCTACTGTCTGTGTTTTGATTAAGTGGAAACCCGTTTATAAATGAGTCTGAGATAGTATAATATTGTTAATTTCTACACACTAAAGTAAGTTATCGGTGTTTACTCAACGTTATGACATTGCCGATATGTTGCTGCAAGCATGCAGATTTCACTTCACTTCTTTTATCATTTAGAGAACTCGTTTAATTGTCTTAACCTGTGCAAAATGTGCTTTAAGCTTGCTCAAATGAAGTAAATATGTGAGACATTTCGGACGAAAATCTGTAGCATCTTTGAAAAACTGAGAAAGATTTAAAGATCAAATCAAATCAAAGAAAAGAAACCAGTTGGTAACATAATTTGGTGAGTAAAAAATAAGTTCTTGTGCATCGAAGAAAAGCTCGGCATAGGTATTAAATGCAAAGTTTCTTGTTACATAATTCTGTAGCAAGGTTACTGTTATAAGGTTCTCTCTTTTTAGGACCCCTTAAAAATGCATTTAAAATGAGTTTAGAAGCCCCAATTCGAACGCGTTTGTACTCTAGAGTGAACCAAGCTTAAAGCTAGACTCCAGATTCGTCTAGGTGCAAAAATTCGCGCGCGCTGCATTTCAGTTGTTCAAGAACAAAAGATCTCGGCATTTGATTGAAATCTGCATTGTCTGACGCAATCCTTCGTTGTTGGAACTTCGGTAAATATTGAGCACTTAGCGTTAGTTTCGATTTGCAATACCGTTAAGATATAATCTGCATTTTTAAACAAAAATAATGAAATAGATCGAAATTAAAAGTAATCTTAAAATGGAGATATCTCGAGTGAGAAACCAGGGCCGCAGCAAAAAGAGCACTTTTTGTTTAACTTGGCTAGATGAATGATGTTTTGCTTTTGCAATCCTCATGTCTTTTACTAAGGGGCCCCCTTTACACTAGCCCAGGTTGGCTTCAACCCGCCTCAGAGGGTCAGTCCGTCTGCAGACAAATCTCTTCAAGCGTTTACACGAACCCAGTAACCGGCACTTGGCAAACAAAAGCCAACCTGCCACGTGTCAACCAAAACTCACAGAGCTGGCCTGGGCTGGCTATTTACCACGCCAAAGAGCTTCCCGCGCTCGTGTAAAGGAATCTGTTTTCAGTGAGAGTAAAAAATGTTTGTACATTTGACAGCATGTAGCTTTCAAACCATTTAAAAAATTTAGTTTATCAAATTTGGTGACATCGTCCTCAAATTGCAATCGATTTTATAAAAGCGTTTCATCTCCATATCCATGAAAACACGCCTAAAATCCTTGACCAAATTTGCTAACAAGTTAGTCGCACAGCTACCAAAGTCATCTGTCCATCTTATTGCTCAAACATTTTACTTGGTACACAAAGTGGCTGCTGCATAATCGTATTCACTTGAGACTGTCATTCAGCCTAATATTTTCATTTGTTTTCCATTATCATATGAGGCTGAATTGCTATCAAATGTGATCAAAGAGTTTTGGCCTGTTTTGAAGGATTTTAAATGAAACATGTTCATAGAATCGCTTGTAACGTGACAACAATACGCCCGATTTCGACAAACTAAATATTTGTATCTAAGTTGGCATGTTAGCGACAAAGGTATTATCAGTTTATAGGAATCTGAAAATGGTTTTAGGGCTGCAGGCTTCCAAACTTCTAAACATTTTTCTGACACCCGGTATTGATAGGCTTGATAGGCAAAACTTGTGCTTTCATTTGCTGCAGCCCTATAGTTGTTAATTGCAAGCATACGGTATAGTTTCAACATTATTTTTCCAACTAACTATTTTGCTACCAAGGCCAGTGCTGCGTACAATAACTGTTGCGAAGATCATTATTACAATAATTCAAATTTCGTATCAGTAGTTTAATTAATCTTAATCATGGGAAGTTTTTGGTTGATGATTAACTGAATTATTGCTGCTACCACCGTAACTATTGCCTCCCTTTGGACTGATTACATGGCCGTAGTTATCGCTATTGATAGGCTGCCGGACGCTCCAACTATGAGCGGTCTCGGTTTGGTGTAAGTTTCGTTTTGATGAACGATTAGTAATCGTTCATCAAAACGAGACTTTACTGGGACTCATCGTAATCAGTCTAACGTCCCTTACCGCTCAAAAACAGGACTGTACTTTTCTGCCTCGATCTAGTTTTCAGGTCGGTCAGTTGTACCTGCAGTCGAACATGGTTGAAGAAGCATTTCTAAACGCCGAAAAGTTGCACTCCCTGAATCAAATGCTCAACGGCCTCCATTCTGTGGAGGTTAAGAAGTTTGCCTGGTGAAGTCCTGTTTTTGAGCTGTAATATGAGTCCAGACTCATTACATAAGTCTCAGTATCGCTCATTGAATTGGATGGTTATCGCTCAAACTTACATGAGAGAAAATAAAAAAGCAGATTAAGAATTTTGAAGGAATGCGAAGAATCATGTCGTAAGTCAAATATGAGTCCTAGTTTAGGCGGTAAAAGGTAGTACTAGCAATAACAAGGACGAGAACAATCGATCTAAGTTGATGGTGTATGAGAAGTCAAGTTGCTCTGTTGTCTTTCTGAACGCTTCCGAATTTTGTCTCTAAACACGCTTTTTCTCGTTATAAATTTTTGACACACAGCTTGCTGTATCCATGCTAGACGACGCTGTTTATGAGCCAGTGTTACGGAAATCTTCGCGCAATATCACCACCCAAATTTCCAGGAAGTTTTTGAAGAACATCTAAAATCAAAAATGTTTTAGAATGTAGACTAAATTTGGCATCGATTACAGATGCATTTCTATGTCAAAAGAAGGTGCACGACCATCTTCAAAGAGTGAAATCTATGTAAAAGCTTGCTGTAAATTAACAACGTTGCTACTTCCTACCAAAGTTCGTTCCTTCGACCTGAATTTTGCAGACTAGTTGTGCTACCTCGTTGATATCGAGAACTGAACTACAGAAATCCTTGACAGCTGCTGTGCCCTTCAAGTATCACAAAGGAATTACCCTCTGTTTAAAGGAACATCCCTGAATGTCCAAGCACTACATTATGGTCGAAAGCAGGATTGCATTGTGGTCGAATAGGAACAATGGCGAACGTCGTGACCTGACAATAGAATTTTGCAAGCGATGCCAAAGAATCCATGAGTCAAAAGCGAACAAGCGCTGAAAACAAAGCAAATTTACTTCTCGTACCATTTGGACTTTTCGTTGAACTGGTTGAAAACTGAAAACAAAAATAGATAATTTTACTAAGCACTTGAAATCGACTATTTTCCTTGGTTTTTTTCACTAATTATTTAACATAAACTGTGACTTTTTTATGGATTCTTATTTCTAAGTAAAACTCTTTTTTTGCAAGAGATATATTAATTGCCTTACTTGTGACTTAAACCATGTTATTGGGGGGGGGGGGGTAGCAAGAGCTTAGGGTATGTTTCAGCAGCGCGGTTGCTGTTTGTAATGTGGTGTGCAGACATACAAAGTAACACGCATCCGGAGGTTGTAAAAACGGTTCCGTTGCTCGTTACATCAGTTTGAAAGGTTTTGTTGTGGAATTGAATGTTCCTGCAAGCTGTATATGAAATTTTCTTCAAAATCTTTCCTCTTTTCAGCTCATTTTAATCCTTTAATAAGAAGGTACTAAGTAAGATGCTGCAAGTAAATATTGAAATAAGGGAATCGGACAGTTACAAATTCTACACAGTGTTCGAGCAAAAATGAACTTTCTTCAAATAAATGATACATTTAGCTAATTTTAACTTAGAAGATGGAATCCCCACAGGTCGGTGCAAGGTATCTTTGAACTAGAAATAGATCTCATATCAATTGCCTTTACTTGACTGGAGTTGAAAATAGAAAGCAGCAAAAGTTTCTCAAGTGATAGTGAATTTTTCGGATACAAATCCCTGAAGTATCAAGCTTCCCCTATTTTGTGCCAAGCTTTTCTATTATTTCGCTTTTAATCACATGGTTAGCATGAATGTTATAGAAGAGGAACGGTTGTGCCAAACTGAAGAACCATGTGTATCCATATTTTAAGAATATTTAGCATGCGGTCCTTGCAAGTCAAAAGAGAAATTGATGGTGCAACTGTGCATGATATCTCGTTACGAAGTAGTGCAACATGTTTAAGAAGGTAGATTTAACTACTTTCCACCTTAAATGATAGATCACAATTAACGACTAAACAGTCAGTTAAGCAATCGCTCAACGATCCTTTAATAATCGGAAGGCCCTAGTTAAGCACAAGAGGTTTCCTGACTATTTGGCGAAGAAGCATGGAAATCCCGCAGCATCCCGCAGCATGGAATCCCGTGTAGCAGCATAGGCAATTTCCTCATGCGAGTTATTTAGAATAGGGTAGTTGCATTTGGTCAATTAAATATCTCTTGATGTTTTCGTATCGTTTTGAATCTAGTAATGGCTTAGATTAAATGCTTATATGTAGCTGTCGTTGCTGAAGTAGAGTCATATCACTGGGCAAGTATGCCCTTTCGAACTTTGCCGTATAAAGAATCAAAACTATGCATATCACCTTTTGTCTTTCTTGTATCGTTTTGTCGCCATGGGAAGACAGTAATGGATTCAAATCGTTGGGTATTTTACTAAGGTTCCACCGTCAGCAGTTTTTATCTCTTGAATTGGACTTGCCGAAGTCTCTCCCGTGTACCTAAACCCTGAAACCCAAAAAACCTAAAAAAACACCTCTGCGAAGGAGAGGCGTAGAAAGGGAGATGCAGTGCCTCTGCGAAGGAGGGGAGGAGAAAAGGAAATCGGGAGAGACTTGTGACTCATCTCATGAATATTTAATGAGGTAGCCTGAATTCTTGGAAGCTCTTATTATCTCTTTGTTTAAAGCAAGATGCTCGACTGCTATTGGTCAAAATGGGTGGGCAGAGTTTTACCCACCTTAGGTGGCTTCGTTACTTCGACCTCGTTTCCAGCTGGCAATAATGCAAGTCTCTTCCGCTTTCTCTTTACCTCCGAGACTTGGACAAGTCCAATCTTGAATAGTTGTGAGATTATTTTTACAAGAATCAAATGTTATTTTGTTTGAATTTTTGCAAAAATAACGGTGTTTGAAATGTGAAAAAATTTAAGCAAAACGTAAGGCTATAAGCTTTGAATTTTTGCAAAAATAAACAGTGTTTGAAAAGTGAACAAATTTAGGCCAAACGTAAGGCTATAAGCTTTGAATTTTTGCAGAACTAAACAGCGTTTGAAAGGTGAACAAATTTAGGCCAAACGTAAGGCTATAAGCTGTGAATTTTTGCAAAACTAAACAGTGTTTGAAAGGTGAACAAATTTAGGCCAAACGTAAGGCTATAAGCTGTGAATTTTTGCAAACTAAACAGCGTTTGAAAGGTGAACAAATTTAGGCCAAACGTAAGGCTATAAGCTTTGAATTTTTGCAGAACTAAACAGTGTTTGAAAGGTGAACAAATTTAGGCCAAACGTAAGGCTATAAGCTGTGAATTTTTGCAAAACTAAACAGTGTTTGAAAGGTGAACAAATTTAGGCCAAACGTAAGGCTATAAGTTTTGAACTTTTGCAGAACTAAACAGTGTTTGAAAGGTGAACAAATTTAGGCCAAACCTAAGGCTATAAGCTGTGAATTTTTGCAAAACTAAACAGCGTTTGAAAGGTGAACAAATTTAGGCCAAACGTAAGGCTATAAGCTGTGAATTTTTGCAGAACTAAACAGTGTTTGAAAGGTGAACAAATTTAGGCCAAACGTAAGGCTATAAGCTTTGAACTTTTGCAGAACTCAACAGCGTTTGAAAGGTGAACAACTTTAGCCAAAACGTGCTATAAGCTTTGAATTTTTGCAAAATAAATTCAAAAATATATGAATTCTTGCAAAAATAGGCATTGTTTGAAAAGTGAACAAAATTAGGCAAAACGTAAGGCTATAAGCTTTTGAATTTTGCAAAAATAAATTCAAAAATATATGAATTTTTGCAAAACTAAACAGTGTTTGAAAGGTGAACAAATGCAGGTCAAACGTAAGGCTATAAGCTTTTGAATTTTTGCAAAAAAAGACGGTCCTTAGAAAGTGAAGAAATGTAGGCAAAACGTAAGGCTATAAGCTTTGAATTTCTGCAAAATAAACGGTGTTTGAAATGTGAAGAAATGTAGGCAAAACGTAAGGCTATAAGCTTTGAATTTTTGCAAAACTAAACAGTGTTTGAAAAGAGAACAACTCTAGCCAAAACGTAAGGCTACGAGTATTGAATTTTTGCTGAAAACTGGCGGTAGTTGTTTTAAATTGATCAAACCATACGAAAGGTTATAAGCTTTCGATTTTTGTAGAAATCAGTGGTTCCGAAGGTGATAAAGTTTAAAACTTGATGATGCTTTGCTTAGATTTGATCACTTTTCAAAAACAACTTATTCCAGCAAACACACAAGAAGTTTGTAACTATGAATTTTGCGTTAAACGACAACTTTTTTGAAAACAGCCAAGTTTAGCCACAGGTGGTCCAGGCGTATCCCCTAGCGAGTATCCTAGTTTTCGCTTCTTTGCTTCCCTGTGATCCGGATTATGAAAACACCTGTGTAATTTGAGATCGGGCCACGTCATCGTTGCGGTCGAGCTGTTGTTGTTTTCTACTGTACCAATAGCAGCTCGACCGCAACGATGACGTAACCCGACCTCAAATTACACAGGAGTTGTTTTCAAAATCCGGATAACAGGGAAGCAAAGAAACGAAAACTAGGGTACTCGCTAGGGGATACGCCTGGACCCCCTGTGGTTTAGCAGCATCCCACAATACAGAAGAAGTTTTGCTAAACATTATCACGTTTTGCTCAGAATGTGTTTACGCTTTCCATCGACCAAATGAAAATCTTAATGTTCTCTCTGATGGGCTAATTTCAAAATTTGTGGATTAGCAAACAATCAATTTTTGTACCACACAAAGTCCTTCAAAAGTTTGCTATGCTGTGTTGTAAAACAGAATATGCATCAAGAAACGCTAACTGCAGGCAACAAACAATGAATTACAGACTAAGATTGGTATTAATATATATTGAAGGTTCTACACAACTTCTTCAAAACGTTTCTATAAAATTCGATTATTCACATACATTTACTGACATACATTGAGGTATATATTTTATATATTGCACAGCAAATCCGTGCAAAGAAGTACCACCTTTCTAGGAGCAACAGGTGAAAATTTAGAAGTAAGATTAGGATCCTTGCGCAAGCTTCATTATAAAACATTTACAGACTAAGTTAACTAGGGTTTGATCTCACTTTTCTCTTTGCACAAATTTGCTGTAGTACAAGCTTTTCTATTCATAAATCACAAAGCTTTTATCAAAGTTCGTAGCAATCCACGAGGGGGGGGGGGGTGGGGGGTTCTTGNAAAAAAATCCGAAAAAGTATACCCTTGGGCGCGGCACCATCCCCAAGTACCTTTACTATTGAAGAACCCCCCCCCCCCCCCGTGTAGCAATCACGCTAGCATCTGATTGGAAGGGGGGACCATGTGCGCCACAAAGAAATCTGCGTGTTTCAATCATCGGATACAGGAACGAATCTCGTTCTTACAACCATCAAGGGAACTTCTTTCGTGAATGGAACGTAATGGGGCTCTGATCTTGTTAGGGTTTTTGGACAATTTTGCGTTTCTGCGAGGGAAATTTTGAATAAAATATTTTACTGCGAGCATAGAAATCGAGCAAAAGATTGACCAGGGTATCTATGTTCAATCTATTATTTCAGCTACGCATACAAATTTTAATCAACACAATCAGATCACAGATTTTTATTTATCAATGATCGAACGCATGGAACTATTTTTTGACTCACTCGGCACAGCAAATATCGCATTGTCAATTCAAACGGCTCACAATGTTCCTTCTTTCCCCTGTACCAGCACTCTTCTTAACTTCCAAACATGCTGAAATAAACAAAATCGTGCAAGCATCATTCTTAAAAAAACAAGAAATAATAAAAGTGCAAAACTCTAAATTATAAACTCGAAAGTCTAAATTATAAAAGTGCGCCTAAAGCAGCATAGGCATCGAATCTTTGCAAAACTTTAAAATTAACTGCGTAAAATGTTATTGCCCCATTCTTTCAAATGAATTGCTTCAAGGGAATTTTTTTTAATTTGCCATAATTCCAGAAAGAGAATTTTGATATCATCATTATTTTCAGAATCACAGCGTTTTTATGTTTTATGAAAGGATGTACGAGATGAAATATCTAAAGCTTTGACAAACATTAAAAGCACCATAAATTCTAAACTGATTGAGGAAAATGAAGACGAGGAATACTCAGTTTTTGAAGGTCTACAAGATGGTAGCAAACAAAAGTCTGTAGCTTTATGGTTTACGATTTAGCAATTTGATGACGTCACAACTTACAAAATAGCAGAAATATAGAAAACGCTGTAATTCTGAAAATAATGATGATATCAAAATCGCTCTCTCAGGGATTATGGCAAGTTGTCTAAATTTTCCTTTGAGCAATTCGTTTGAAAGAATAGGGCAATAATATTTTACACGATTAATTTGAAAGTTTTGCAAAGATTCGACGCCTATGCTAATCAAAGCAGCATATTTCGGTTCTTGCAATTTTATATTTGGGAATAATTTGACTAAAATACAGTTGTACCACGAAAGAAACGCCCGATATAACGAAGTGTCTGCCGATGTTGGTTTAAAGAAATTACCAATTCTTTGTAAATTCTCTCCGCTTAAAGAACCTCGATGTAACGAACTTTTTTCTCGATCTCTGCAAAGTTCCCATAACTGGGACTCTAATGATCTAGTGACTCTAATGTTAATGGATCTTGAAAATTTCTTTACGCAAGATTGTGTCAAGGACCAAGTTAATCTCAGAGATGATTGCTATTTCATTGATGTTATTCATTTCAATTTTAGTATCTCAAAAACATCATATAACGGGTCACGGGTGGCCAAAAAAAGTAACCCCCAAGATAAAAAAAATTCTGAGAAACTTTCTGAATGCAAGATTTTGATGAAATTTATACGGCACCTAAGCACAGCATAAACTATACCTATTGAGTGAAAATCAGTTCGTTATCAGTTTTATTTATAGAAAAATGAGTGTTTTGAAAAAGATGGTCGCGAAAACCATTGTAACAACAACAACATCACTAATCATGAAAAGCACAGTTCGACCAAACAAAGAGTCCAATCAAGACATTATTGCATTGTTTCCGCCTCTACTCCCATCTTTTTTGCAAAAATAATCGCTACATTGCAAGATACTGCTATAGAATGAGAGGCATTGAAAGATATTGATCGAACATATTGAAAATAGGAAAAGTTCGATTTTTTCCATAATATTGTGTTACTTACGGACCATATTTAAAAGTCCCTCTCGTTGGAACGAGAAATTAGGAAAAACTTTATTTGCACAGAAATTATTGAATAATTCAAATTCAAATGCGTTGGTGGGTTATTGTTGATGATTGGTGATTTTGTTACAGTAGTTTTCGTTACTATCTTTTTCAAAAGCCCATTTCTCGGCAAATACAGCTACTAATGAACAGATTTTTACTCAATACCAGTATTTTATGTTGTACTTTAAGTGCCACATAAATTTCACAAAAATCTTGCATTCAGAAATTTTTTCAGAATTGTTTTATCTTGGGGGTTACTTTGTTTGGTCCACCCGTTATTTAGTCACACCTATAACTTACCATCTTAGATTTCATATGAAATTCGAGTCCCAGACTATGCGACGTGATTCCTTGTATTCATTCAATATTTCTAATCTGATCTTTTAATCTTCTCTCGCAACCATCCAGTTCATTGTGCGATATTCAGACTTCGTAGTGAGTCTATTTGAGTCCTTAATGATAGCAGGCTTTTAACAAAGATATTTATAGACTTCGCAATACAAAGGCCCTTGATACGAATAAAAAATAGCAATTTTCAAGATCAGGAACATGTAAAATTTTGATAATCCTTTGAAAAGTTGCACTTTTCGGATCACGATGTGAGTTTCATAATATCATTTGAAGAAATCATACCAACCTCAAAACTAATTTCGAAATCATCACCGTATCTTCTTTTTGCTAATTGTTTGATTTCATCTGCAAGTTTCTGTTGGCTTGTACCTCGAATGTCAATGTAATGACAATGGGAGCTGGCAAAATGACACGAAATTGCCTGCAAATATCACAACGTTTAGAAATGTAATGGTTCAAGTTAAAATAATCAACGTTATTATACCGGGCGAGTCAAAAAAAGTTAAAACGTGGTTTGCTACCTATTCATCAGATTCCTTAAAATTGGCTACCATGACGTAGGTAACATGTTAACTTAGATAACAAAATTTAGTTGGTTTAAATCGGTTCTATTGTTCCCCAGTTATGAGCGATTTTATAAAATTGTTCGATCTCAGAATCCTTCAAAACAGGCCTAAAATCTTTGATAAAATTTGCTGACAATTCAGCATCACATACTGAAAACTACATGAAAAACGGCTAAAGAAATTCCGAAGTAAGAAGAATAGTAGGGTTGGCTCTGTTTCTATACAATTAATTGCCTAGGCAATTAAATAGCGCTAGTAAGTTTCAGTTTGATTGCGGAGGAGCTTAAAGGTAGGAAAATTTGATCAAGAAGCTTGCACCTGTTTTGAACGATTATGAGATGAAACATTTTTATCAAATTACTTGTAAATCGAGAACAATATGACCGATGCTAACTAACTACATTTTATCATCTAAGTTGACATGTTAGCTACTTAATAAAAATCACTTTGAAGGAATCTGATGCATAGCTAGCAAACTACAGGCTTGCAAACGTTTTAACTTTTTTTGACGACTTTGGAAGCTGATCTTATTGACCATAGAATGTCATGCTGAAACCGCAAAATAAGTTCTTAAACAACTGAACTACAAGTCTTTACAAGCTACAGTAGGACAGTAGAAGAGTAGCCTTAAAGTAGCCTATTAAATCGTTTAAAATAAATCAATGTTTCTGTTCCTCCTGCTTGAATGTTAACGGACAAGTTTGCTCGACTATTATAACAAAAATAAAAACTAATGTCCTTTTACAAGGTTTCAAAATCTGTACTGCTGAATTGAGAAGCTCCTAGAACAGTGTAAATTGTTTAACACACAGTTGGCCCAAACGAATTTCAAGAGCTAGATCACCACTGAATTTAAGCTTATAGGAAAGGAATTAGCATCAGCGTTTACTCAAAGGCTCAGCTAAATCTTGATCTGTTGCTTTGTCAGTTAAACATGCGACGCAAATAAAAAACACTGGCTTTAGAGATCTGTAATCTTTCGTTGTTCATTTCGAGTTAATTAATCACCATCTTTTCCAGGCTATGTTCTACAGTATAACATAGAACAATGAATTCTAAAAAAGTAGAAGGATTCTATTGCTTGCATGAAGACTTATCTCTGTCTGCCAATCAACATTTGGGGATTAACATGAGGTCTGCTGGGTGAGTCAAGAAATTATTGTTTGAAAAATTGTACTGCAAAAACCATCAAAGCAATTTGAAAAATTATAATTTCATTGTCTGACAGAGGCTTCAACTTAACATTGAAAATTTATTATTAAGTACCGGGTGTCCCAAAAAAAAGTATACAGATTTGGTTGGGTCCAGCGATGTGAATTTAGCTTTAATCAATGGCTAATCACTCTCAAAATGTTCCCCTGTAGTTAACTTGAACATTGATACCTCGTTTGTTGCTTTGAGAGTAGACGTATCAATCTTGAAAGCTCAAATTTGCATTTTGGCCTAAGCAAATTCTTAAAGCACATCAAAATTGAAAACTGAAATCAAAGAAAAATCAAGAAATTGCCCAATGGGTGATTGGGGGATGACTTCTGGGCAAACAGAATATAATAAGATCTAACATTATTCAAATTTTATCAAGGCTATCGCTGATTTATTTGCTGTGCCTCAAGAATTTGTTTAGGCCAAAAGGCCAAAGCTCTGGTTTGCACGAGGATGTAAATTTTAGCTTTTGAGGTTAATATGTCTGCTTTCAAAGCACCAATACCAACAAACGAGGTATCCATGTTCAAGTTAACTATCGAGGAACATTTTTAGAGTAATTAGCCATCGATTAAAGCTAAATTCACATCGCTGGAGCCAACCAAATCCGTATACTTTTTTTTGGGACACCCGGTATAACAAACAATGCTTTAGCCTTTGTTACTATAGTATTACTTAGACAGCTTACATCTGCATATTGATAAAACAGCCATAAAATTTAATTTGCTCAGTGTCACAAATTGAATGGTTCTTCCAAGTCAATGAGAAGCAATGGGTGTCATTGTAACAAAATGTGCATTTGTTTATGAAATGTGAAAGTATTGAAATTAAACCACTTAAATTACCTTTCTAAACCTTTTGGTTTTATTTGCTCCAGATCCATGAATAAGAATTGGGTGAAAGAATACTGTGTCACCAGCTTCCATTTCCAAATGTATTCTTGGAGCATTTGAGTCAAAGTCTCGGATACCATGGTAAAATTTATTCACTCCTGACTGTAGACAAGAGTAAAAAAACATCATTTAGAAATCTACTGTAGCTTCATTATTTTGCACCAAACGTTCCCTTACAATCTTGGTATCACAATGATTAAAATAACAGAATATGCATGTGCATTGGTGCTTTCACTAAGAGAGTCCAAATTTACAATGGCAATACCACAGTCACTTTTAACAAACATGCAATAAAAGCCTGTTTCAGAAATAACTATTTTGGGAAAGGGGTAAGTTCCATTACATTCAATAATTCTAAAATATCTTACCCCCCAGTTTGGGTATTCATGTTCTAATAGCGTTCCTGTGTGGGTCCCTGGCAAAACAACCAAGCAACCATTAGACTGATCAACCTTCTCCATAGCAGTCCATGAACACACAATGCGTTCAGCTGGTCTGAATGGAAAGTAATGGAGGTCTTGGTGCAGAGGATGTCTTGATGTTTTAGTCCCAGGATCTGGTGGCTGTTAAAAGAATGATTTTGAAAATTTGAAACAGATATTAAACAATTGCATAAAATATGTTTGTTGCATGTGGTACCATCAAAATTAAACGACAATATAATAAATAAATGATTAAAGTACCATAAAATAGCGCAGATGTAAAAAACATGACGTTTTGAGCATTTACTCGTTATCAAGTCTTGAATGGACTTGATAACGAGTACATGCTCGAAACGTCGTGTTTTTTACATCTACGCTATTTTATGGTACTTTAATCATTTATTTATTATATTGTCATTAAACAATTGCACAGGCCTTGCGAGGAAGACAAATGTAGGCACTTGACAATAAGAGCACCTTAAAAATTCCAGTTGCTTGATTGAGCACTCGGGGAAAAAATTAATTCCTGGACATTAAGAAATTATTGTTAATATATGACACAGCAAAATGGCAGCAAGAAATGACAAAAACAGGCCAATTAAAATCAGAATCTTTGTAGCGAAATTTACATGCACACTCACTACATTTTGTAAAAATTTGTCGCATTCTTGAATGCATGAAATGTAAAAAAAATCCCTTGATCCAGACTCTTTTGCAGAATAACTCTTTGTAAAAATACAGTTTGCACAAACTTTGCAATCAATTTGCATTGAGCATGTTCTATTGTTTTTTTTAGTTTGCAAGTTTGTGTGGTTTGCACAAATTTGCATGCTGTCAGGAAGCTTCAAAAAAGCTGTTGCAAACTGTTTGGTGCAAAATTCAAACTCTTTACAAACTACTTGCAAGCTTCTAAATCTGAAATATACTCAAAACAAACCTTACGCAAAGTTTGTGCAAATTTGCTGCAAACTAAATGCAAATTCCATTTTTTACTATGGGAACTTAAATGTCTACATATTTATAATCCAATTAGATCTTAAACTGACTAGTTGATTTCAATCAATGCCATACAAATTTAAACTATAATAACCATTCAAAGAAATGTTTACCTTGTTGATAAGCATGGTATGTGCTGCCATGATATCAGGTCCAGTAAAGCATTCAACATATTTGACAATTTCAGGTTGACGAAAATATTCTGAAAGAACTGGATCAAGCTGATAATCTTGAATTTTATTTATTGTTGTTTCTTTTCTGTCTTCACCTTGCTTCACTTGCGTGACATCTTTCATCACAGTAAGAAAAGGCACTGAAACTTTCCCATCACAAATATCTTTGAACCTGTAAAAGATTTAGGGGGAGATCTTGATCATTGCAACATAGGTTCCAAATCTTTGTGTTGGCGTAAAAAGGTCGGTGTAAAATTCTATGACCTATTTCTTTGAATTGAATGGCTTGAAAGAAACTTTATCTACTTTGTTACAATTCTACCGTTGGATTTTCCTGAAATCTGCAATATTTATTGAAATTACAGCGTATTTTATATCTCAACTCATTTGAGGATGTGACATCATCAAATTTCTAAATCGTAAACCATAAGAGTGAAAGACTTTTGCTGGATACCAAATTGTAGACATTCATAAACTATGATTTTCTTGAACATTATTCCAAGTTTCCTCAAAAATTTTAGAAATTACCATGGTTTTAAGTTTTTTTCAAAATTTTTCTTGAATTCTTAAAAATGAAGAAAACACTCTAATTTTGAAAATATTGAAGATTTCTGAAAAGTCCCACAGTAGAATATAGCAAAGTAGCTAATAAAAGTTTCTTTCAAGCCATTCAATTTAAAAAAGTGGGTCACAGAATTTTACACCGACCTTTTAAAGATTTGGAACCTATGCTGATCACTTCTGAAAAGATATGGAGAGCCAGAGACTTGTTTCAAAGCAGTGAAAATGTCACATTTGAAAATGAAAATGAAAATATAACATTTCACACATCAAAACAACTAAACATTCAAAGGCGCATTTTCACTTGAGTGAAATATTTTCTGCATGAACTAAAAAGTTGAAAGACATTTAACTTTCAGAAAATCGGTTCTTTTCACCAGACAAATCCACCGTCTGATTATCAATTTGCTCAAAATCCGTTCGTTTTTTGCTTGAAGTTTTTTCTGCGAAAATGTGCCTTAAGCAAAAAACCGTTCTTGGATGGAAAAGAATCCTTTATGACAACAATTGAACATTTAGTTTAGAAAATGGCACTTCAAACTGAAAATGCAGCAAGTTTCATCAAAGTTTGAAAGCACTGATTCTACTGTGGTGTGGTATCGTTCTTTATTAATCAGTTACCAATTCTGATTACCACTTGCTTGTTTACAACAGTGCAGTAGCATCAAGGGGTGATATTGATAAAGGGGGTAACCATTTCAAGGTCCAGGTCCTGAAGGTGCATGTAGATTTTTTGCTGCTATATAATATATTACTGGATATTTTCCCAGGCCTGAAATATTCACTATGGCGTTATTCATCCTTGGGTCACAGCCTGGCTCTTGATACCCCCGCAAGTGCAACAGAGTAATTCCATTTGCAAGCATTCAATGAGCCTTTATTGTTGCTCTGGAGCCATTTTCCTAGGGTTCACTTTGTTTAATATTTGAAAAATTCTACAGTGCATAATTATGTTGCTGCACAGAAACAATTATTGTTGAATTTAAGACTGAGATTTTTATAATAAATCTGATGGACGGATTTTAATGAACCTATTGCCAAAACATTTTAATAACCTTTAAGAAAATTACACTGAGATGAGACGCATATCCCTAACTAAAAACAGGGCAAATAAATATTCCCCAAGGTTAAAATATGGTTCTTCATATTTTTCTCAAAAATAACATCAATCAACCATCCTTTTCAGCCTGCAAAAGTGCAAAGAGTAGTTGAATGGTTCGTTCTTCTCGCCTCACTCAGCCTTTGTAACAACTTCTAGTGTACTTTATCTTCAAATTAGTGAGCCCATGTACTTAAAATAATACCTATTTTTATATATTTCCAGCTCTGCTTGGGGATAAAGACCTTTGATCACCAGATATCCATTCTTCTCGTAGAATTCTCTCTGCTCTCTTGTCAAGAAATCATTGTCAAGTGTGTACTTGAAAGGAGATGAATGCTGATCGGAAGTCAATGAAGTATTCTGCAACAGAAGGTTTGGTTGATGTTGAAATGAAGTCTTTATAAGATGACCAGAGAGAACTTTCAATCGTCTGTTTATAAGGTCTTGCTCGTTCGCCATCTCATCTCTCTCTATTCTCCTTTGCTGAACTTTGAACTCGAAGAAAGTCCACTTTTGTTTGGTGTTGTTGTGGCAGTTGGATAGAGAAATATTTGTTGTTGTGTTGTAAAGTGTATCGAAGCGCAATTCTTGATTGGCCGACACACCTCAGCGAATTCGGCTAATCACATTGCGTACTGACCAAAACAAACGCAAATTTAGTCTTTTTGCAGGTTTTTATCACCTTTTTGAATGCAATTTTACGCAGCGGGGGAAATTAGATCTTCCAAAGCTTTCTTGAAGACTTTGTTCCACCAGTTCCACTGAAGTGCAAAATCGTAGATATGGGAATTGCAACAATTTATCTCAAAAATCTGAGCACATATTCTTGGTTACCCTGGCTCCCAGACCAGACCCACATATGACCATTTGGATCTTCTTTCTTCGAGGGTAGCTACAGCCTGATTCACTCTAGGTCGTTGAAGTCGCTAGAGTCGTTGAGGTCGCTGGAACAAACGACCATCACGACCCAAAAGACTGAATTCTTACGGCGAAATTAACTCCTCAACCACCCTGACGACCCCAATGTTTGAGGTTTTGCCGTTCCCCTTTTGGGTCGTTTGTCCCAACGACTGCAACGACCAAATGTGAACCAGGCTTAAATGAAACTCAGTGGGTCTGGCAGGGCAGCCAGGATAATTCTTGGTGTATTTTCCAGAGCTACAGTATAGTAGAGACAAAAAAGAACAACACAACATTGGTTTTGGAAAAGTTTTTTCTCTTTTTTTAGCCTACTTTTTAAAATAATTGTTGGTACTAGATATAATCACGTAAGATTATGCGTTAACAGGAGGTGCTGGAGTAGCCACTTATAAGAATGCTTAATATGGATGCAAAGAATAATTTCTGCGAAAATAAGGTGCTCTCATATATACCGCACCATAACTGGAACGCGTCAAGTGGATGCTTTCGACTGGGAACGTCCTAATGCTGACAGACGTCCTATGCAATGAAATGCGGATTTGTTGCCATCGTCACAAAACCTGGTCTTTACAAGACTTATACCAACTTCCAAGNTATTCATGTGATCAGTTTGAATAGCAACCAATCATTTTGCCGAGAATTTGATGGATGTTGACAGGTTGGGTATACGCTGGCCTTATATATGGACACATTACCTTTAAATGAAACTCAGTGGGTCTGGCAGGGCAGCCAGGATAATTCTTGGTGTATTTTCCAGAGCTACAGTATAGTAGAGACAAAAAAGAACAACACAACATTGGTTTTGGAAAAGTTTTTTCTCTTTTTTTAGCCTACTTTTTAAAATAATTGTTGGTACTAGATATAATCACGTAAGATTATGCGTTAACAGGAGGTGCTGGAGTAGCCACTTATAAGAATGCTTAATATGGATGCAAAGAATAATTTCTGCGAAAATAAGGTGCTCTCATATATACCGCACCATAACTGGAACGCGTCAAGTGGATGCTTTCGACTGGGAACGTCCTAATGCTGACAGACGTCCTATGCAATGAAATGCGGATTTGTTGCCATCGTCACAAAACCTGGTCTTTACAAGACTTATACCAACTTCCAAGAGATTTTCGCGCAAGAAATACTGTATTTCCAGGTAAACAAGATTTGCTTATAAACTATTGTTCCAGAAACTTGTCTTTTTGGCAATATAATTTACAACATAAAACGAAAAAGTTGGGCTAGAGTTGTTTGCCCTTTCAACAAAGATAGAACTTTGAAAACTTGACTACGCGATAAATAGACTGGGAGCAAGTCTCTCGGTCCACAAGCTCAACGCTTCTGAGAAAATGTTGCGAATGTTGCGAACAGTCACGTCGCAAGGGAAGCGTCTGAGGGTATGCACACCAAAAATGACCAAACAAAGAGATCGCAACGCCAGCTAGGCTTCCTTGTCTTAAGAGCTTTTACATCGTGCAAAAATGAAATGTTAGACAAGTCATATTTTGGAAGATTCATCGCAAGGAGTTAAAAATCAACTTAGGTACTTAATTTGTATATGCATGATGAGACCGAAATAAAAATCTGCTGCTATTACAACCCTTGTATGTTGGGCGAATCTAACGGCATCCACATTGTAAGCACACACGCAAAAGCCAAACCAGCACCTCAAATGCACTGAACAAGCACTACCGTAAACACAATATAAATCTAATTGCTATATCACGACTAATAGCCCACTATCTACATACTAAAATACAACCATTAGAAAATATCAGTAAATGTCTCAAGTGTGGGCACGATCAACCATGTACGGGCATAGAGTCTACAGAAGTAAAATGGGTAAAATAGATTATGCAAAAAATGAGAATAAATTTTCTAAGAAACTTGATTCACAGTTCTTCTCTGGCTACAACTATTTTAACTACCCTCCTATGGTTGCAAATGTATACAGGGCCGTAGGAAGCATCTTAAACTTGGGGGCACGACAACACTTTTTCCATTAACCTAAAAGGGGCACTTCCGGAAACAAACAGGGCACTTTTTTGTTTATTGCAAAATCTTGGGGGGGCACGTGCCCCCCGGTTCCTACGTCTCTGAATGTATATTTAACAGATTACAATCTACCGTTTTCCAGTAATCAACACCATCCATTTTTTACCCCCACCCTACCCATTTTACCTCTGCAGACCCTAAGGGGTGAAAGAGGCATCAACAAATAGTTTGCGTCAACTACTGAAAGGTCCCTACTGATAACCTTTGCCAAAGGTGCCTTGAATTTTGCATTGTTAAGATTCAGCTCTACTGTTGGGCACAAACAATTTCGGTGAATGGAGTTCAAATTTCTCTCTGCTCGAAGACAGATTTGCCAAGTGTAACAGCATCACAACGTCTGGACGGGTAAGTGGTCGAAGATGAACCTGTCGTCTGGCGTGAATACGGGACGAACAAAATGTCCGACGCACAAGTCGTTTCATTCGTCTCTCTATTGTCAGTCTATCAGGATGATTTTCCGAAATACGATTTGTTTATCTCCCGGGGGGGGTACTTCATTGTGACCATGATCCGACGTGAATCTGGACTTTGACAAAAGGACCCATTTGTACGACTGAGATTTTCGAGAATTTCGAGCCCATTTGCATGAATATCGGGAAATTTCAAGCCCATGCGTATGAATTTGGTTGATTTTGAAACCCTTTTTTAAAGAAAAGCAAAATGCAAAAAGAGATTTTTCGGTAATTTTGCGGCCCTTTTGCGGCTAATCATCATGGGACCCATTTTCGGGACCCATTGGTAAGAAAATCCTAAAATACCAACTCCTTTATCAGAATCTAGCCAAATATCGGACCCATGTGTAGGGAATTTCAGATGAAATAACCCACCCATATGAGCGGCACGTCCAGTATGACTTCACAATGAAGTACCCCCCCCCCCCGGGTTTATCTACACGGACAAGTTGTCAAAAATCCGACTCGAATTCACACCAAACGAACAAATGTCGGACGACTTATCCTTCCAGATAACTTGTTTGTCTTCTAGTATGAAAAGGGCTATTGAGACATTTCTACATCGATTCTTACACCTTGAAGGTTATATGTTTTCACAACGCAGTATGTTTTCCTTTGACAAAAGGGGAAATTGGACCGTAACTGTCAGAGGTGCAATAACTTGGGCAGCAACTGCATAGAAAAGTGCACAAAATATTAAAACAATGTGGGGAAAATAAGAATTCTTGAGACAGAAAGGTGAGGCCATAACAATGATAATCAAGAGCCCAAGCGTGTGTTTGATTGGTAATTCTAGACCTACTAAATTCTGAAAAAGTAGACTTTTAGGTGGAAACATCTATTTTCCAATCAAGCACGAAAGTCTTTAAAACGGTAGGTTTCAAAATTCACCAATCTCTCCAAAGTCAGCCAAATCTTGTGCCTTTTGGAGCAGAACGTTCAGAAGGCCTTCCAAACCTTAACCTACCAAGACTACCGATTTCAGAATTTCAGGGTCAATCAAACAAGAATTCTGAGTCTACCAAGTCTACCGTTTTCACAATTGGTACCAATCAAACACACCCTACGTCAGGGACGGTATTGAGAGAAAGTTGCTCAGAATCTGTGTTGACGTGACGGTGCCGGCCTATCATGAAGCGCCTAACAAAGTCAAAAGTGCATCTATCAAAGAAGTTCATACTAACGGTCGGGAAAAATCGGGAAGAATTGTGCACTGGGGAGGTGTCTAATTTGAAAACGGTTTGTGACATTATATGGTTCTTGACTATAAAAGCACTATGATTATATACCATGACTATACTATGACGAGCTAACAACAGCCAGCAGAATGTTGGTAAATACTATTTAAACGTTTTCACACAATTGCAGGATACTCTAGATCAACACGACGAATAACGTACAAGATCCAATAAATTCAGATAGATTTCTAACAAATTTTAAGAAACTCGATCGATCGCAGGAACAAAAACATAAACGAAAGAACGCCCCCGAAGCTATAAGAATTCTGAAATCAGAACTGCTCCTTGATTTATCACAATCGTCTTAGCAATCGCTACTGACCGATCTTCCGGATGCCCAACGTTCGGTTGGAGTCTCGGTTTGATGAGTGATAACTGGGGTTTATCGCAACACGTCAAAAACGATCCTTACGCTTCCTATGATGATAAGTCTCCTCAATGAGAAGTCATATGAAAGTCTTTTTAAAATGCATGGTCTAATAGGTAATTTAACAAATTACTTCACGAGATTTTAATATATATTTCTAAAAGCAAGAATCGTTAATTGTACGGGTATATGCAGCTATCAGAGTTAAAAAATAAAAAAGAGACCATGTCAGCCACAACGGCAGGGGAATATTGTTTCAAACTCATATTATTCCCCAGTATTATTTTATTAGCGAATTTTGATCTGCCTGCACTAAATTTTGCCTGTCGGAAGATATTTTGGGACGATCATTATGAACAAGCACTAGGGAACGATTACTATTCTTGTGGAAGAATATTTACCCATGTACGCAGGAGTCCCATTCTGCAAGGTAAATGCCTATGTGGAGCTACAGACGTTGATCTCAGCATTCCAGTAGTCACATATAAGACAAATAACACGGGGGAGGGGTAGGCAGAGCCCGAGGCTTCCCCGAATGTACAACCATTCTTCAGACCTAACTGGCTGCAAACAAACTTGTTTGTCATATATGATATATACATCCAATTTAAACACGTTTGTGAACCCAGCCCCTTTCTTCCAAGTTGCATACCTTGCTGTTTTTACGAAACAAACCTTTCTCTGATGTATGGCTGCGTTACAAGTGAGAGATCTTTGTCCCGAGGTCCTGGTACATGATTTTATGAATAATTAGCATCGAGAACCATTCACTCCAATCCCAGCAGTGAAAAAACTGGCCAAAGGGGTCTTCAAGAAAAAGTCGTTCAAAAATTGTTACAAATCTAATTTGACGATAAATTTTGAAACTCCACTCCTGAAAGTTGTATGGTCCACATTTTGATGATACTTTTAACAAAACAGCAAATTTCAGTCATCTTAAGGTATTACTAGAAAAAGTGATGTCTCTATCTAGCCTGATATCAGGTTCTAACAAAAACTTAAAGAGAGAGGGGGGAGGAGGAGAAAAGGATTAGCCTCCTTCTTCCCTCTCTCCCGTTTAATTCTTTTTCGGAGAGCCTGATATCAGGCTAGTCTCTTTCTTGGTCGAAATTTGGTACTTTGTTCTGGACAACCGATATACTTTAAACACGTTGCGCTAGGAAATCGATCTGGCGCAGCATGGTGCATTCTAACATACTGCGAGTAGCCGCTTGTTTGTGGGCCATCTAAATGGAATCATGAAGCGGTAACGGAATTAGCACGCATCGAGCAACAACTGATTACGTCATTATATTCCTGATACATCGACGGCATTTGCTACCGATCACGTGACCAGCAAGGAGTTTACAAATGATGCATACTGTAATAGTAAACTCTTACTCTCATACGACATGAAACATATACAAATTCAATTTTCCGTCAACGGTTGTCCAACAGCGTTAATATGAAAATATGTCTATGATAATTGTTTGTACTAAATCTCTGGTGATCCAATTCAATCCATACACAGTCAGTCAGCTCAAGTGTACTTTGGTATACGGATGATGCTGTCGCATTCAAAATGAATCTAATCGATTCACAAATAAAACTCGTTAAAGTCTTTCTAAAAACACAGTTTTGTAAGCATTAAGCTTCAAGTCCCCACACCTTAATAATGGATAAACAACAACAAAATCTAATAATAAAATTAGCCGCCTCAAAGATTTCAAATCATTCAATGATTGTATAGTTTTGTTCTGCCAACGCAGCCATTCTCAACATACCAACTTACTCCATCTTCTTTTCTGTGCTCTCTCCAGACGGCGATGCACTCTTAATGTCCTTTGCTTTCTCGGATCCCTGTGTCAATTTATTTGAATCAGACTTCTCATCTGTCCCTTTAGATGTTTTTGATTCAATAGCCTTAGCTGAGTCCAATTTCTGCTCTGAATCGGTAGATTTAACGCTATCCGCTGTTTTCGCCTGAGATCTATTGTGTTCTGCGGATTTACCATGGTCCGACGATTTACCAGATTTAGCATGGTCCGGTGATTTAACATGGTCCTTCGATTTAGCGTGTTCTGCAGATTTCCCGGATTTAGCATGGTCCGCTGATTTAGCATGGTCCATCGATTTACCATGTTCTCCCCCTTTCCCCTGACCAGCAGACTTTCCATGATCGCCTGATTTGCCATGGCCAAAGGATTTTCCATGTTCCGGCGATTTACCGTGACCACTAGATTTTCCATGTTCCGATGCTTTTCCGTGGCCCACAGATTTACTATGTCCTGATGACTTTCCGTGGTCTGCCGGCTTTCCGTGATCTGATGATTTCACAGTGTGTGGCAATTGTTTTCCAGTTTCTGAATGTTTTCCTGCTTCTGCTTGTTTTCCTGCTTCTGAATGTTTTGCACTTTCTGAATGTTTTCCAGAGCTCTTAGAGACCTTCGGCTCTGCAGATTTTGCAGAAGTGGATGCTTTGTTTGCTTCGGGGTGTTTTTTATTATGGTCCTTAGTACCAGATTTTTTAGGTGGTTCATTCTTTTTATGTTCCCGAGATTCTTTCTTATGTCCATCACTTTTGTCAGCTTTACTTTCATGATGTCCTTCTTTTGCGACTTTCTCTTTTGTACCTTCCGCATGTTCTTGTTCCCCATCTTTCGCCTTACGCTTTGTCTCTCCAAGACGGGAGGCCTACGATTATGAAATAATAAATAAAACAACGAACAACTACAACGAATAACCTTAGTATTTTGCCTGTTTTTGAAACAATGCAATCAGTGCAATGGCAAAAAGTTGCAATGTTAAAAAACCACCAGAAATCTTCAATCTGCTACAAATCCCTTTTTAGGAAATTTCGTCAACGACGAACAACTCTCAGAGTGTCGCAAAATGCACCAATAACGATAGCTTAAATACGTGAAATGAGGCACTTGTAACCTGTTGGCACACTAGTACATGGCATGGAGCGAACTGCTGAAATTTTAGATGAACACACAATTAGTTGTGTTCGCAGAAAAAGCCTCAAACCCCAACAACTTAACATCAAAATGTTCAATTTCTAAAGGACTGTGCCATCTGCAGTCTCTAAACCGAATTTGGTTAATGATACAATCGCTCATGCGGAGACATAACATGACGATGAAATCGAATTTAATGATTGTTCTAGAACTGCAAAATATGTACCAATTATTTCAAAGATTTGCTGTTACCGTAAATTCTCGAATAAGCCCCGGGGGCCCAATTGCAAAAGTAAAGAAAACAATCTTTAAACGAATTTATGGATGAAGGCTTATTCCAAGGGGTTGCTTTCTCCAAGCTTATCGCATAATATATGATTGCGCTAAAGATGGCGTTGAAGAATTTTTTACCAAGATCCTTTGCGGTATTGAAGTTTCAACCAATCAAATCAATGGAAATTCAATGCGACGCAAAGCCTCATGGTAAACAATTCCTGTCTGCCATCTTTAGCGCAATCGTCTATTGACCAGATGCATATCCACCAAGGCTCAGCGATCGCCCTTTAAAGCCACTCCAACATAAATACCACAGAATACGCTAAAAAAGAAATATTCCAATACTCTTACAACCAATCCTTTTTTGTCTTCTAAACTGCACAAATTCGTACATGTAAAAATGGTCGAGCCCTTATCCAAAATAGTTAAATATTTGAACCTCGATGAGCTTTGAGATCTTCCTTAACCATGGCAAATTAAACGCTAAAAAGTACTGTCTTTTGGGCCAAAGGCGTTTGTAAGGCTAAGCACGGGGTTTGTTAAAAAAATTTGGAGAATAAATTACATTAAATTTCTTATATTTAGATAGTTGTATTGTAACAAACCACGTGTTGACATCGATGTTTCCTTCTAATACTTTTGCGATAATATTTTCACAAACAGAAGAGCTGACAAGTTTGATAAATATTCAAATGACTTCGATGAAGCCTATTCTTTTTATTTACTTTAAGAACTGCAAGCCTTATTTACCGAAGTAGCAATCTAATTCCACATTGAAATTGTTTTATACCAACCTCAACCCGAAAGTCATCGATGGTTTTAAATTTGCTAATTAATCCTTTGAGTTCATCGCTGATGAGAAACTTTGCTTTTCCCTGCAACAAAATGTAATATTAAAGAATCACAAATTTACGAACTTCTGGCTACGGAAATAGAGGAATTTCAAAGCTAAGTTCCAATGCGGTTGTACGAAGAATACTGCAAATCTTTCGTGTGAATCCGTTTCAAATAGCTTTCTCACACCTGAAGTTGCATGACACCTTCCGATCTTGTGAAAAATACATGGTTTTAAGATTTTGTTAGTACAGCTTAAGACTATTTAGACCTGATTTGAAGCGTTCACGTATCTAAGGGGCTGAAGAAAGAATTTCTACATTTGTATACCGGGTGAGTCAGAAAAACGTGGGGTGTTTGCCAATTTCTATTAATGCAGTTTAATTTGCAAATTCGTTTCTTTAAAGTTCATTGCATAGAAGAAAAGCTAACTTAGATATGAAAATTTGTTTGGTCGAAATCGGTTTTTTCCGTTCCAGAATTACGAGCGATTTTAGTAAAATAGTGTTCCGCAAGAGGCCTTCCATTAGATTCATATTCATGCACAAGTGACCTTCTAAACCATGACAAACATACTGTTTCTCTACCAAAAAATTGAAACAACACATGCATTGTGTTAGAACACAAAAGGAATAACTATTGTTATTTACATTGTATCCCTTGGGGACTAATCATTTAAATTGTCATTGTTAGCAAGCTGAAAGTTCTTTTACTAGCGATACTTTTCATCAAAATAGCTATATCACAAAATCGCAAAAAGGAAAGAAACGACCGATTTTAACAAACTAAATTTCTATAACTAATTCAATCTTTCTTTTGCAATATAGAACTTCAACACTCCCGATTTGACTTGTTCTTCGCCAAAATATTGCTTGCTAAACGCCCCACGTTTTTCTGACTCACCCGGTAGATGGTTTTTAAAATTTTGCGAGACAAGCACCTTCCATACCACGTAGTCTGTGGTAGAGCTCTGTTAAAACTGCAATGATGCACTTGTGTCTCTGTCAAGGGGGTTACTTTTACAATCTGCACAAAAATTGGTCGNCAGATTTTAACAAACTAAATTTCTATAACTAATTCAATTTTTCTTTTGCAATATAGAACTTCAACACTCCCGATTTGACTTGTTCTTCACCAAAATATTGCTTGCTAAACGCTCCACGTTTTTCTGACTCACCCGGTAGATGGTTTTTAAAATTTTGCGAGACAAGCACCTTCCATACCACGTAGTCTGTGGTAGAGCTCTGTTAAAACTGCAATGATGCACTTGTGTCTCTGTCAAGGGGGTTACTTTTACAATCTGCACAAAAATTGGTCGCACATTAAAATGAGAAGTTCCGGGTATATTATTCAAGCTTCAGGCTGACCTGTCAACAGTAATTCAATAGATTCCTGTAGATAAAAGGACTGCGATTCCGACACATACCTTGTAGTACTTCAAAAATGCCCAAAATTTCTCCAGACCATAAAGATCACCTGGCAAGAAAAACCAATCAAGTAATTCGTTAATTTATTTCTATACACACTCCAAACTTCAACTGGAAACCAATTTTTGCGAATTCTTTTTGTGCCGTTTGGTCAAGCAGAGTACCTTTGCTGTAGCTTTTGAATTTGCGACATAATAACGGTGCCCAAAACTTACTACAGAAAATGCAGAGATTCATTAATCTAACTACTCAAGATTAAGTTTTTTGTCTAAATACAGCTTCTGACTGAGTTGTAAACATAGGAAACATATATATAAAAACAAACTTTCTGGAGTAGCATCGTTCTCTGCTCTTTAAAAGCTCCAGAAGACTCAATCACTAAATCATTATGTGTATATCTCAACTATATTTGACTCAAAAAATGTCTTACCGTGATGATAATCTCGCAAAGTCTCTTCCTGGAAATCTTTGAACAATTCTTGCTTGAATTTCTTCTCCAGTCCATAACTGTAAAACCTGAACAAGCATTCTAATCCATACCTGCATAGAGAAAAGACTTTCAGTACATCGCCGTATGGCTGCTAGATTGCAAAAGGTAATGGTAGTTTCAGTGGCGGGCACTTTGCACAAGATTGAACGAGGGGAGCTATTGTTTCAGCCGAGAATGATTCTGTAACCATATCTATTTCAAACAAAGGTCGTTGCTCTTCGCAACAATTGAGGGCGATCACACCCCTTCACCCCCTCCCCCCTAGTGTCCGCCACTGGATGGATTGTAGGAATTGCAATGGAGCTGGGCTAACCATTCACGGACATGTTAAATGTTAAACCAGTAGGAAAACAGTATTTGCTCAGCAGGCTCTGTTGTTTTACAGCTACTAAATAATAACTGTTCTCTTACATGTACTAATTGATAAAAATTCAGGTGTATACATTTCTAATGCAGGTTTGCCAATATCCATTCAAAATGCTACGTTGGATGCTGACAGGAAACAATGTGAAAGGTGCGTTCTTTCATAGTGCTAAATACAATACAGCCTGCACGAAATATATATAACCGAACTTTCATTCTGTGTATTTCTCCCAAAGTTATATTTCAAGATCGCCTAATTGTTTTGAAATGCTTCAGGTCACGTTGGGCCAAGAGTAAAGTAAACTTGGACCTTCATGCAGTTTCCCGAAGAGGTTACATTATGTTAAAAATGACAAGATAATCCTAAAAACTAAACTTGATACCATCAAACTAGACTGATTACATAGTCCTAGTTATCGCTACTGATAGACTGATGAACGCTCAAACTAGTTTGAGCAAACAATTCAATTCAATCAAAAGCAAACAAATGCTGTTGTTGTTGTGATAACTGGGACTATGTAGTGAGACTACCACCAAACATCTCAGTGCACCTTACCTATAGCCAGCTTGAGCATCTTCAACGGCTAAATTTTTAAATTCTTGATACATATTCCTGCAAAATACATGGAAATGAAATATTGTACATTTGTAGAAAAGAAACGGCGTACAAATTTCGGAAAATTTTACTTTCACACTCAGTTAGCTATTAAGGTTTACTTTTCTATATTCTACATTACTGAGATGAAAAAGAACATCATAACTAGGCTAAATTGAAGAAGTCTTATTGTTAGCAGTCCTATTAAATTCTCCTACATTTTAGAGAAACATGAAGTATGAAGTTATGGCAATAAACACTGTTCTAGTTCTCTTACAGTCTTAAAATCCCACACAAGGATATGTGCAGACGTGGGATTTTCGGTAGATATTTACTTAGAGCTTTGCAGCTCTTTTGCACCATTTAAATCAACTAAAACTTACCTATTGAAATGAGATCGTAAGAAGAAGGACCAGAATCTGAAGAGCGTATTCATTTCTTGTGATTGTCCGACGCCAAGTTTACTTCGATCTATAAAATAAAAATGGCCATATTAATACAAATAGCAATCCGGGGGTAAAAAACACGCTACCTGCTGCTGCAGCCATTTTTTATGTTCCTGCTAAATGAGCCTTTCAAAACGGCAAGTGCAAATTACATGATTCTAGAGCCGTCTACTATTACTGTCAAATGCGTTGATGCCTCGAGTTGAAAAGAAGAAGGCCTAACAGCACAAATGCACTGATACAAGGAAAGGGCTTCTGAGACAACAGGGTCTATAAAAATAAGTAACGGACTGCACGATAAGGATCAACGACCGAACTCTAATGAATAGCGTATCTGGCATTGGAAAGTTTAACTTAGATACGAAGGTCTACTTCACTAAAATCGTTTGCCATGATGTACGTTCATGATGTGTGCGCTGATTTTCATGTATGAATGTATTAAATATACACTGATTTCCATGAACCAGAGACCATGGTCTGTAGGTAAGGCCAACTTAGATGTGCAATTTTTTCCCAACTAAAATCAGTCATACCGTTATGGGCAATTTTGCAAGAAGGCTGCTTCTGAATATTCTTGAAAAGGACTACCAATGTTGTTTAAATTTTGCCTAATTTTAAACTCAACAACAACGCCGGAGAATATCACAATTCTCTAGTAAAGAGAGACATGAAACCATGGGTTCTTTGCACGTATATCCTTCTCGTTGAAACATTCCAAAGTACTATCACCCTATGTTATCAACTCAAGCCCTTATTTCCGGTACGATCTACTCCAAAAATAACACTTTACACTTACCTTTTAAACATTTATGATGATACTTGGAATAGACTTGTTGTACAAAGCCATTGTCCTTAAGAAGCATATGAGACGGATGTTGGAAATTAGGGAAGGAGGAATCTGAACCATAGCTGCTCCCATAACTGCTACCATGACTACCAACACTTGATGACATCATGCTATCGACCTCGTGAGGGTGATGTCCATGTCGATGGGAAGCGCTGAAAAANCAATCGAGGCTAAGCGAACAAACATTTTGCTTGGCAAGCAAATCTTGGTTATCTGCAAACAATGTTGGTTCATTTGGTCACTGCTTTTGGCTCTGGTTTTGGGGTGCTGGTAGATCTTACTTTAGTTGATGAATATTTTCAAAACCAGGTTACCAACATCGGTCAGTAATACGTTTAAGTTTAAGTTAACTACCGATCAATGCAATGTACAACATTTCAAATCTATTTTAGCACAGCTTTGGCTGTCAGTTTTGGTCAAATCTATTTGAAGCAATAAAACACCCAGTTACTTCCAATTACAGAGCAAAAGGAAACTAACGACTGGAAGTGCCTTATTCCTGCATTATGTCAACGACTGCCGTAATTACCTTTTATTTTCCTGTTCACCAGACCCAAATACCCATCCAACATGCTGTTCAACAGGAGGATTTGCTCCATATTTCGTCTTGTGATATCTTGGTGGCTAGAAGAGACATTGGATCAACTCTTACAAAAAAAAATTCAGCTTTATAGACAAAATCAGCCAAGGTTTGTTTTACCCAATTTCAAGTCATGTGACCATATTCTTGAGAAGTTTTAGTATTATTCCACTGTTTGCATTCATGGTACAAGTTTCATGGCGAGAAATGTGTTAAAGAAATAAAAAGATGTTTTATCAAGAGATTGACCACTTACTGATCACTCGACTTGAAGTGGGTATAAACAAACCTAGCCGATTAGGTCTATTACATCGTCTTTATAATGTTTGCCAGGCTCACGGACAGTTTTTTAAATTCTCGTTTTATTATGTTCGTTAGGTTCAAACACAGGTTTTTTATTTCTCTTTCTTGCCATAACATGATGGGTAGATTTTTATCACTATATGTAAATTTTACGATTTTAAGTTTTGAGAATGAAATGAAAATGTTTCAAAACTTGTTACAATGTTAGGCAAGAAGCGGATTGAATAAAAGGAAGGGGAAAACTAGGAAATTTCTACGAATCAAAGTTTTCAGCGCGGTTTAATTTTTAAAATCTAAAACAGACTTTTCTATAGCTTAAGGGGTTTGCCTCTGAATAACATTCGCTAGTCGTTGACTCTGACAATTTCTTGTCCCTACTGCGAGAATAGCTCAACCGTAAGCCCTGGCCAAAAGAGCAAACAACGCTCCCCAAACATTTGAGATTTGCTTGCCAAACAAAACGTTTGTCCGTTTGCCCACGTCGCAAAACAATGCTTGACAAACATTTTTTGCTTCTGATATGCAGGTTTTGTTTTTGAATTTTTCAAAAGATTGCTTAACAAATGCTGCTTGTCACGCAATGTTTTGCGACGTGGTCAAACTGGAAAACCTTGCTTGGCAAGCAAAACTCATAGGTTTTGCGAACAAAGATTGCTCGTTTGACCAGGGCTTAAAGACAATTTACGGATATATAGCGATTTAGTTTTAAAATAGGACATAAGAAGGTCGCGTGCCCCGATTTTTCCAATTCACAGATCAGTGGTTCAATTGTTTTGATAATCTATTGAGATCATCAAATACAATGGAATACAATGGGCTATGTTTAGATTTCCCAGGACCAACTCATGTTGCCTTATATCTCCGTCGATTGCCTTTAAACAGATCAACTAAACAGCAGAGTGTTGATCTCTCAATTTCAGAGCTTATTTCGAGTAAAGTTAACAAAGTTAGGATCAACAAAGTGTTTGCTGTTGTCATATGCAGACTGGAGGTGAGATGAGATAACTCCACAGAACGGACTGAAACGGGATTAAGAAGAACCGACTTGGTAGTAATTGTAGCGATTATACTTAAGCTGAATGAAATCTACGATTTTAGAAAACATGTCTGATTTATTTTCTTTGTTCGTGCCTTCAGACTCTATAGACATTAACTTCATAAGAGGCTCAAAAACCTTTCCCCGGAACCTACCTTCTCGTGTAGATTTTCCTTGGATATGGCAGGAAAGAATCTTGCAGTCCCGTGCCTCTTTCCTTGATCACTTCTCTTTTGCCTCTTATCTCCATGTCTTTCAAGGTGTGATGGAATATTTGTGGGTAACGAGTGGGACATTGGTTGTGTCGGTAAAGTGTTTGCTCTTGGTCTAAATTCTGGTGCATGAAGATTCAAAGGTGAGGCAGAAAGTATTGACGGGACAATTTCTGGCATAGGTCTTGGCTTGGTGGGCTCTGCGACTGAGATGTTTGGTGTGAATGTAACTGATCTAGTTCTGTGAATCTCGCCTCCTTCTCCTTTCTGTTTACGAAAATCTCGCTCACTCACAATGCNAACAAACCTAGCCGATTAGGTCTATTACATCGTCTTTATAATGTTTGACAGGCTCACGGACAGCTTTTTAAATTCTCGTTTTATTATGTTCAATAGGTTCAGACACAGGCTTTTTATTTCTCTTTTTTGCCATAACATGGGTAGATTTTTATCACTGTATGTAAATTTTACGATTTTAAGTTTTGAGAATGAAATGAAAATGTTTCAAAACTTGTTACAATGTTAGGCAAGAAGCAGATTGAATAAAAGGAAGGGGAAAACTAGGAAATTTCTACGAATCAAAGTTTTCAGCGCGGTTTAATTTTAAAAATCTAAAACAGACTTTTCTATAGCTTAAGGGGTTTGCCCCTGAATAACATTCGCTAGTCGTTGACTCTGACAATTTCTTGTCCCCTACTGCGAGAATAGCTCAACCGTAAGCCCTGGCCAAAAGAGCAAACAACGCTCCCCAAACATTTGAGATTTGCTTGCCAAACAAAACGTTTGTCCGTTTGCCCACGTCGCAAAACAATGCTTGACAAACAATTTTTGCTTGTGATATGCAGGTTTTGTTTTTGAATTTTTCAAAACATTGCTTAACAAATGCTGCTTGTCACACAATGTTTTGCGACGTGGTCAAACTGGAAAACCTTGCTTGGCAAGCAAAACTCATAGGTTTTGCGAACAAAGATTGCTCGTTTGACCAGGGCTTAAAGACAATTTACGGATATATAGCGATTTAGTTCTAAAATAGGACATAAGAAGGTTGCGTGCCCCGATTTTTCCAATTCACAGATCAGTGGTTCAATTGTTTTGATAATCTATTGAGATCATCAAATACAATGGAATACAATGGGCTATGTTTAGATTTCCCAGGACCAACTTATGTTGCCTTATATCTCCGTCGATTGCCTTTAAACAGATCAACTAAACAGCAGAGTGTTGATCTCTCAATTTCAGAGCTTATTTCGAGTAAAGTTAACAACGTTAGGACCAACAAAGTGTTTGCTGTTGTCATATGCAGACTGGAGGTGAGATGAGATAACTCCACAGAACGGACTGAAAAGGGATTAAGAAGAACCGACTTGGTAGTAATTGTAGCGATTATACTGAAGCTGAATGAAATCTAAGATTTTAGAAAACATGTCTGATTTATTTTCGTTGTTCGTGCCTTCAGACTCTATAGACATTAACTTCATAAGAGGCTCAAAAACCTTTCCCCGGAACCTACCTTCTCGTGTAGATTTTCCTTGGATATGGCAGGAAAGAATCTTGCAGTCCCGTGCCTCTTTCCTTGATCACTTCTCTTTTGCCTCTTATCTCCATGTCTTTCAAGGTGTGATGGAATATTTGTGGGTAACGAGTGGGACATTGGTTGTGTCGGTAAAGTGTTTGCTCTTGGTCTAAATTCTGGTGCATGAAGATTCAAAGGTGAGGCAGAAAGTATTGACGGGACAATTTCTGGCATAGGTCTTGGCTTGGTGGGCTCTGCGACTGAGATGTTTGGTGTGAATGTAACTGATCTAGTTCTGTGAATCTCGCCTCCTTCTCCTTTCTGTTTACGAAAATCTCGCTCACTCACAATGCCTACTGTTTTCCATGAAGAGGACAGCTCGAGCTAAAATGGCCAATTAGTGCAATTAGTATTTTACGTCATAATGTTTTCATCAATCGCGTATAGTAAATAATAATAATAATAATAATAATAACAATAACAATAATAATAATCAGTTCAAGCACCAAAGTTACAGGGAACTCCTAATCACTACAAGCACAGGCGTCAAATCTTTAGAAAGATTGCACAAATGGTTGCTACGTCTACATCTTCCGTTTGATCTAATGGCTTGAAAGTAACTGTATGTACTTTGCTATAATTGCATCTTGGCAATTTTTGATACCTTGATTATTTTCAGAAATACAGCATTTCTTATGTTTCCACCAGTTTTGAGGTTGTGACGTCATTAAATTGACAATTGATTAAAAAAAGATACAGATTTCTGGTTACCGCCATATTATGGACCTTCATAAACTACCTTTTCGTGAAGATTGTACCGTTTTTCCTTTATTAGTTTAGGATTCACAGCGATTTAAATTTTTTTTTCAAAACTTTCATGAATTCATTCAATAAAAGGAAAACGCTCTAGTTCTGAAAATAATCAAGATATCAAAAATTGCCAAGATAAAATTATAGCAAAGTACCTGAAGTTCCTTTAAAGCCATCAAATCAAACGGAAGATGCATTAACCATTTGTACAATCTTTTTAAAGATTAGACACTTAAATACTTGTAGGATACGACTAATATAATTAAAACGAACGAGTAAATTATAGGAACATGAGTCAAAGGAACGCAACTAACGATATCTGGAGATAAAGCAGAGATGTGAGGGCATTACCCCGTTGTTACACATGGGTTGTTAACCAACATGCCTTCGCACACAGTCTTATTGCCACAGTTTTTCTTATGTAAAAAAGACGTTTACGTTCAAAGAGATGAGATCTGATAGGTTTTAAAATAGCCTATTGTATTTGATAATCCGACGCCTGCCCAAAGAAAGAAAAGCAAAAGGAAACAACAGCATGTTTGGGTTTTCCTTTGTCCTATTTATAGACTGTGCCGTATAGCTCAGGAAGTATAGCTCAGGTGTCCTATTTATAGAATGCGCCGTATAGCAATTTAACAGACAATTTTGGGCCCATTACTTTTAAGTTCCTTTGAAACAAAACTTTCACAGGTTATCTGTAATTTTTGAAGATTTCTTGCCAATTTCTCAAGGCTGCCGATCTCTTGCAAATTAAACTAAATGCTAACACTGGCTCATTTAAATGTTTCATACCAACCATTAGTATATTTGATACACATTTAAAACATCTCTTTTGATTTTGGATCGAGCTTTCCGCCTCACTCCCGAGGCCTCTTCATCGAAAGATTGACTGATAGCTAGGGGCTGTGTCACCAAAAGGTACACAAATGTAGAGACAGACAAGCCCATATCGATGTTCGTACGTAAAAAATTCCTCTTTGATTATTGTCTGTCTCAAATTAGATGTCACGTGAAAATGCCCGCGAATAACGACAATTGAAGTGCTTTGCATGAGTAATTTTGGGTTATCGCAAATCTCACGTGACATCTAATTTGAGACAGACTTTAGTTAAAGATAAAAAGAGTATTGCGATTTCCCAGCAGCAATTTGGTCTTTGGGTGAAAGACCTTACTAAACTACTCCTCAAAATCGGTCTGTATCTCCGCAATCGTTGGAAATATGGAACATTTCAAAGCATACATAGAAGCTGCGATTGTAGTAATTCTACTAGAAAGTGTTGATATTGTACATAAAAGTTTCAGGTTAGCTTCAGGAACAGATATTTAAAGTAAGTAATTTTGCGAGAATTTCCACGAAACGGTCAAACAGCCGCATTAAAGGCTCAAATTATTCAACCAGCAGCCCTTGTGCGTACATTTCTATTGTGGCAGCCATTTTCGTGGACCACAAAAATCTTCATTTTCATAAAACAGGGCACGCAAAGGACCATGGAAAGATAAGAGCCTTTAACAATTACCTTTAACAATTATTCAAACCAATTGAAAAATTACCTTTCTCTGCAAGTAACTGTCTTCTTCATCGTCATTAAAATCTTGTTCATAATAATAAAGTCCATCATTGATGACCTGTGCTAACTCTGCCGTTATTTTCGCACGAGACATAAAATTGCCAGTCCTGTCATGTTTCTTAGGCGGAGGTGGAGTTTGTGTAACAATCATAAGTTTGCTGATTTCAAAATCATCCATTTCATCCTCGGAGTCTTCAGACCTGAAATAAAATGAACGTAGAATCCTTCTGTTCGCCAGGAACCAACACTAACAGGGTTAATGCATGAAGACATTTGAACTTAAATAAAATCTACTCAGGAAACCTTCTACTCAGATTTCCACTAAGAAAGAGCTCTGCCGATCAAAACAAATGAAGCAAAAACAAGATCTTACGCCAAAACAGAAATTCTGCTCTGACACTGAGAAAAAGGATGACTTGATAGATCAGTAAATTTAATGTAGGACTGGCTCAAACGGTTGTTACTTCAAATCTCAATCGATTTGTCTTAAGCTGGGCGCACACGAGAGCATCTCGCTTCAGCAAAGTTTCATTTGTGACACTCTGCTTGCGCCTCTTTCTCTCGTGTGCAGTGAAATTTTTGTAAGCATTCTCTCATTCGTGCACTAATTTCAAACATCAAACATGTTTGATAATATTGCTTTTTCGTGGCACTTTTGCTTTACGTGTGCGTTGAACGAAAGCATCTTCGAATTTTCGTGAAACAGAATTTCCGAATTCGCTCGAACATTGGGTGAATTTTTGAGATATCCACATTGGTGAGCAAATATATCCAAGATAACATTTCAACTTTACGTCGTGAGATTTTGTTCTCTAAATCTTTTAGTTGATCCCGTGTCTTGTATGACAAGTTGTTATTTGGCAATTTTGTTTTCATGACCATTGTTTCTAATACACACGCAATTATCTAACTATCAAATTAATCATTGTTACCTCAAATATTTTGCTGCCCATCGGCAGCCACATACAACATTTTAACTATAAACAGGGTCTCTTACCATTCATAGGAGCTTGAAGCAGTTCGTTTCCTTTCATTCACTTGCAATTCTTCATCAAATTTGAAATCTAGTTCTTCTCTTGAGTCAACGAATAGATCCGACTGAGAACTAGTTTTCTATAAATAAAACATTAATATAATGATATTGATTACCGAAGGGGAAGAATTTACCAAGTCATTCTATACATAAATTCCAGAAGAATCCTAATTCCTGATTTCTGTCAAGGTGCAGGAGAGGACAAGGGGAGATTGCAATGATGTACATACGATTATAACCGCTGGACATAAAAAGCTGTCTGCGATCATATTAGCTCTTTCAGCAAATTTGCAGAGCGACCAGAACTGCAATGCAATGCCAGACCTCATAGCCATGTTCGACGCAACTATGAACCAAAAGTGGAGATAATGTAAGATAATCAACTATGCTTTAGGTGTACATTTAGGGAAAGAGTCCATTCAGAGGAAAGTCTCTGCACACAATACAGATTTTGACCTGAGAAAATCAGGCATTTTCACAGTTTGGGCAAGACAAGAACAGAGAGGGAAGCTATTCGTTCTAAAAGGGTAATGAAATAATGTAATTCCATAAAGGCTATGAAATTAGATAATGCCAGTAAGTTAATATGACAAATGTAGGGGTTGTAGATGCTTCCATTTCCAAGGCTATCATGGATCTTAAATTGGAAAAATATGCAAGATTACAAGAAAGTGCAGACTATCCCTGTTTATTGTCAGCTGCCAGGCCTGATTTAAGCTAATCTTCAGAAGTCATGAAAAGGGGATGCAGCATCACCCCCTTCCATCCCCTCCCCTAAAATATGGCAAAATATATGGCATCTTTTGAAATTACGAACCTTGTCATCTTTTCTTAAAGAATTAGATCGGCTTCTTCGTTTGACTTCTTTCCATTCATAATCCTCTAATGACTTTTGTGGACTCATTGGGATCTCCTTTTCTGCAAATGATTTCACAATAACAAACATTAAAAAAGTGTTGTTTTTTAAGATAGTAGGTGGCAATAGAAATTCCTGCAATGGAACATTGAGGAAGCTACTTATTAGAGCTTGCAGTAAAGAGCCTTCAGAGTGCGTTTTGACACATACAGTGGGGGCACTGTAGAGCTCGCCGTATGATAAGCGTCTTGTTTATAATTGTTTATTGTGTATGATGTTAACAAAAAGAGCACGGCAACAACAAGTCATTAAACTCCTTTTAGCCAACCCGTTAGATATTACAACGAAGGCTCAAAAGAACTTTCGCGGAAATTTCGAATTAAACGTGACTATAAACACCATACACATTTCAAAATTGCATTTAAAAATAATATCGTAACAAACTTAAAACTTAAATCCCGATTTTCGTTTTTCAATCGACAATATGCAAAGTTGGTGCTGGACCTTGCGACTAAATTAGGGTGATAACAATAACTACGAAGCATGAACAAATCTATAAAGCTCTGAAAAAACACTCCAGCCTTTCGGCCACCATCCGCCCAACAATTGTTGGCTCTCAATTTTGGATCGTTTGGCCACCCCTGTTGAATCGTATGGTCACCCCTGTTGAATCGTATGGTCACGTCGTGGCAAGCCCAACTTTAGTTGGCAGGCCCAACATTTGTCGAGATTAATGTTGGGATTAAAGCTTGAAATCGATCAGTCCCTTGTGCGGATTCCAATTGTTCTGAGGTATTGTTGGAGGATGTTAGATCGTTTTGGCCAGGTCAGCAAACATTTGCTGGGTCTGCCAACAAATGTTGGGACTACCAACAAGGTGGCCAAAGGATCCAACAAGGGCGGCTAAAAGATCCGACAATTGTTCGAAAGTTGGCTCAAATGCTGGATCGCTTGGCCAGGGCTTAACCAATGTCACAGCAAAGAAGTGAGAAACTGAACAGCCTAATACTGAAAGGTATACGCAGGAGTTTCTAGCGTAATCACTTACTTTCAGACGAATCTTCAGTATTACTAGAAATGGATATTTCTGGTGCACTCGGAGATTCTTTATTTGGAGCGCCTGCTTGATTTTGAGCTTCAACTTGAGCACTAAGCATGCTTGTACCAGGTGGAGATTGCAAAGATTCTTGTGAGTCATCATTCATTTTCATTGGCTCAGAATGTTCTCCATTTGGAATAAATTCATTACCTACAGCAAAACAACGTTGATATTCAATAGTTTAAAAAACATTGGTATTCTTTTGCGTGGCTACCTGAAGCTGAATTTACACTGCAAACATATTTAATTTTGCTATCCATGCTAGACTCGCGTCTGCCAAAATCTCATGCCTAAAAATCAAAGGTTTAGCAGTGATAAACAGTAATTGTTGCGATGTTATGTATATTTTTGTTATGCCTAAGTTATTGTGACTTTATCTTATATTTCAATGGATCAACTAGCCAGGAAATCGTCTTGAATTGACGGAAAGTCATCCAGTTACACTTTGCACATCTCAAGGGAAACACCTCAAGGGAAACACTCAAGGGAAATATCTTGTGGACCACAACGGCCACACAACCATCTATTGTAAGACTGCTATGCCATATCAAAGGTACAAAGTGAGAACAAACCTTCAATTTCAACTGAATGCAGCAATGCCAATTTGTAAGCAGTGTTTTCAACTAAAAGTAACAAAAGAGAATGACTGATACAGAAATGCAGTTTCAAATTCGATAAATCCATCCTTAGGTTACATTTGAATCACTGCTTATGCTGAGACCAGAAACTACGCATTCTTTCGAATTTACATGAAAAAATAAGTCTCATAGTCATAACTAAAGTGGAAAAAATCAAGTACCAAATGTCATGCCGTTAATAATTTGAGTACTATTAATTTCATGCGGCCTTCTTTGGTTAAGGAAGACATCATTGCCTTATTTTCAACATTGACCCACATAGACCTATTTATTAGCTGCTCTAAAAAATATAGATCGAGCAAATTTCCTACATTTTGCGAAAAAAAATATCCACAATTAGTGATAGATAACTCAAATAACTCAAAACAATAACTGACAACTCAAATTTTTGGAATCAAGTTCCCTTATCCTCAAAAGCGAAATGGTCTATTCTTTACCATTGGTAACATTGAATCCATCACGATCTAACGTTTCAGTATCCGAAAAAGATCTTACGGTAAAAATGGATACGGTGAAATTTACACAGAAAATAACTATTACAACAAGCTTGATCTTCTCCTTATAGCACCATGCATACAAAATCATTCACTAGCGTGCAAGAAAGACATTAAGTGTGTCTACTTTACCTGTTATGCTTCTATTGGCGCCAACAGGCCACTGTGCAGGATTTTCTTTCGGTCGTACTCTTGCTCCATCTGATTCAACAACATCACTTTCTTTGACAGACTGTTCAAGAAATAAATCACTTAGGGCTGGGAACTTCAAAAGATCGTTCGTCTAGCCAGAAAGGGTTAGCATTTAAATTCTGGCAAATTATATTCACGTTTGAGGAAAAAGTACGATTACTCAGTCACTTCTTTTAGCACAAAGAGTTTTCGTATCTCATTTGTCAGCTCTGTTTCTAATATGTATAGTGACTAAGCAAAAGTAGGCATCTTTTGTAAAGTATGTACACTTTCTTGGCTAGACTAATAGAAATATTGGCAATATGAAATCGTAAAATTTGTATTATATTCCGCAGTCTTCTTGAAACTTCAGCCCCAAAGCCTAGTAAGGTACACAACATGTTCCATTTAAATACAGAGGTGGAATTCGTGTACAAAACTGAAATTCACTCCTCATGAACAAATTTGTGGGTTTTTTCCAACGAAACTCTTCATTAAATGCTGCCAGGGTCAATACTCTTGATAAATCTAATTTCTACATAACAGTATAGACATGATTTCTTTCCCACTTGCCTATAAAAGTCTTCTTCAGGCCAAGATCTATTTGCAATTTACTTCTCTGCACCCAGGTGTAGGTGAGGGGTGTATCATTCTTTCAAAAAGCGTACAAGATCTTTAAACCACAAGCACTTTTAGGGATTTTTCTTGAAAATAAAAGGATTTTTGCCTCAAGCGTACAAGATTTTTACGGAGTAATTTGCCCCACGGGTGTAGGGCTATATAGATACTAATGACCCATGTAAGCAGCTTGTAAATTATTATCAAAAATGTGTCTCACAAAGCCTCGATGGGGAAATCTATTTCCTACTATTTCCATCATTGCTCATCGCATTTCGATGTTGAAGCTTTTCCTAACGATATTTCATACCAAATTTGGAAAAATATGAACCCCCCCCCCCCCCCGCAAATAAAAGGATAAGCAAGACGACAGACTATTAATGAGATTGTAAAAGCGTAACTCACATCCAAAATCATGTTGAGGTCCTGTGTCAATCGTTGGATTCTTCTAAAGCTTGCTACCATGGCTAATGGGATCCAACCATTTTCGTCCATCTACACCGAAGCAGAGGAAAACATGTTACAAATGAATGAATGAATGAATGAATGAATTAATTAATTAATTAAAGAATGAATTAATAATAATACACATAAACAATTGCTTGATTAAATGACTTAATTAAGGTAACTCTGCTTTCTGCTCTAATGAACAAGGAAAGCCGGTTTCAGAAATCGTCCTCTCCATATATTCGTTAATTACTCGGGAACCATTTCGCCCATTAAAATCCTGTAAAAATTATGGTATCACTAATATTCTTGGCATTTAAAAGATATAATAAACGCAATCGCTTGCTTTTGCAGCTTTGGAGAAAGCTCATTTTAAAGTATTTGATAGGTGTTCAAAATTTGTTATCACTGACATCATATATTCATGGAGACAACTGCCAAATTTGAAGGCAAAAGCTCAGCTAGATAGTCTGCTATAAAATTCTACACTTTGGTAGCCTACGCGACAACAAACATTGGTCAGTCGATTATCGGTAGGCAACTGCGAAAGAATTGGTGAAGCATTTGTAAGCATGTATGAAATGGCTCCGAATTCCTTTGAGAATGAGAAAGCAAATCTATTTCTTTATATAAATGATTGAGCTACTGGGTGTGCCAAGACAGCTCTGCACAGTGGGCCCAGAATGGAAAGTTGACAACATTTCACTTCTTTTATCTATCTCCTGTTTTTATACACATCGATACAAAATTTATCAGGATATCTTTTGCAAAATGAATCTATCGAATTAAAAGTTACTGATTTTTAATGGTTTGCAGTTCTTGATAAATGCTATCCGTATTCTTATTCAACATTTTCAAATCAAGGTATTTGCAAATGAACATTGGAAGCTGGACTACCACCAGGTGCAAAATTAGACTCATTATATTCGTGTAGTTTCGCTCCCCTGAAATAATATGTCGCTACAACTAAGCTCACTGAAGCGACAACAACAACATCAATTCAATTCAATGAGCGAAAGTGAAGGGATTTAAATCACGAGTCGAATGTGAAATGTCGTACAAGCTACATTTTTCAACTGATTTGATTGATTAGCTCGAAAGCAACATGAATCAAATCCACCTTTTCAAGGTAAGAGCGCCAAAGCGGAAATTTTTTATTTGTTTGAGAATTTGCATCTTTGAGTCTAGAATCTTGTTCTGCGTACAAATTATAGTATAGAACCAAATTTTCAAATTCATATCTGTCTTTATTTCGAAATTATGGCGATATAAAGAATTGGAATTCATAAGGGCTTTGACCGTGAAATCAAAGTTTGGACAAATTTTTGAACTCAAATTCTTTATGTCGCCATAATTTCGAAATAAAGACAGATATGAATGTGAAAATTTGTTTCTATACTATGATTTGTACGCAGAACAAGATTCTAGACTCAAAGATGCAAAATCTCAAACAAATAAAAAATTTCCGCTTTGGCACTCTTACCTTGAAAAGGTGGATTGCAAACGTCTTTCATTGCTAAAAAATCGAAATGAAGCCGAGCGACATTTTACACCAATGGATATCCAGACATTCGCTAATAACCTTTGCGAAAGGAAGCCCACATGGTGCCGTTGCTTGCAATGAGGTGGACATAATTCTACTCAAATGCAAATCTCTTCAGAACTGCAAACTCTTCCAAATAAAAAGAAACACAGTATCAATGATCTTACCTGTTGTCGCAAATAGAAATCACCAATAAGATTCTCGTCAGAGAAGTAATATTCTCTGCAAATAAAAACAAATTTCTGATTAAAATAAGAAACGATATTTTGCTTCCATTTCAAATTATTAGTATGAAGATGGCGATGAAAATTTCTACCGAGTGGCCCAGAAGTTTCCACATTTGAAAAGCAACACAATTCTTTCGTATTAAACCATTATATTAAATATACAGAGAAAAGTCCTTCTTTAGTTTTGGAACCATGAAAGTCACTGACAAAGTCGCACATGTGATAGCTGAAGCTCAGGTATCAGGTAAATAGGAAACGTAAATATGGAGATCAGTAAAATATGCAAAACACCTCCACGAGAAGTACGATGCAATTGTAAATACTATTTCCACCCTAGTACCACAGATTTTTAATCTTTTTAAAAATCGGTTAAAAACGGCTTCTTAATAAAATTGCGTGTAGTTACTAAATTGATTGGTTTTTCAAACACTCTAACTTTTTAGGCACCTAGAAGATCGTAACGATCGACAAACTACGGTTTTATTTGTGGTCAAGGCAAATTTTGGCACCATACTGCATAGCCTCGGATTCTGATGACCACTTTCCTCTCAATTATTAAGTTAGTCCCGTTTAAAACCGGTGAATATTTGCTGCGGCTGTTCTGATTTTCAGTGGTTAGCTTGAACACGTCAACCGGAAATTACTGAGATTTGCTATAAAAAGAGACCCAAAGCTGATTTTAAAATGGAGGTGATATGATTCAGCACGGGCCTAATAAGAATCGTGTTTGCCAAATAAGACCTGTGCGTCATAAAACGCATTCTTTACCTAGGCAGCCTCAAAAAGAATAAGCTTGACAATTCTGAAAACAGGCTTCACAGCATGAATGCATTAAGTTTGGGTTTTAGCTATCATATTGGCATGCTTAAAGTGAGTGACCTGAGCTATAAGGCGCCCGTCTATAAATAGGATAAAGAAAAACCAAACCACGCCATTGTTTTCTTTGGCTTTGCTTTCTTTGCCCACTTGCTGGATTATCAAATAAGATAAGCTATTTATAAACCTATGAGATCTCATCTTTTAAAGGCAGTCTGTCACGCATCTGATTGGCTGCAGTAAAGTCAGAGCTCAACACAACGAATTTCTTTGTGAATCAGTGCATTGGGAACAAAGGAGGGTTGATCTGTATCACTTTCTACGGCCGTAGAAAGTGATTAGGATCAGCAGCCATTCAGTTCTCCTATTCTTTGTATTGTCCTGATCACCCAATCAGATGCGTGACAGACTGCCTTTAACTCAGGTTATTCCCTTTAATGTCTACATTCTGCTAGCATCATTTCCGATAGAGAATAACAGGATAATTTCAATGAATTTACCGTAATCTCGTAAAATAAGTTTACACTGCCCACAAAAATCGTATCAATAGCCTGAAGGCGACAATTTGTGAAAACGCAATAGGATTCTGGAGAGGATTTGGAATTTTCCTTCCTGATTGGTAAGACTGCATAGATACCTCAAATGCTCCTAATCTCGAATATTTGGTATGTCAAACGATTATTAATGTGCGGATGTCAACTTTATAAATCATGTATTCTTCCTAGATTTTAGTTTTTTAATTTTAGACGTATGTTTTTGTAAATTGTATATTTTTGTCACGACCCCCTGAACAGCAGCCTTATCTGACGGGATTACCGTGTTATAAAGAATACAAAAATGAAATGAAACTGTACGATATAGGTTAATGTCTGGTGAGTTATGATCAAACATGATTCTTAAGTTTATAGCCTGTCCTTTTTCATTTTTTATTTTCACATTTTAGGCATTGTAGGCCCTCGGTTAAAAACTGATTTACAGGGGGCCATGCAATAAATATACAAAATTACAAATAAATAAGATACTATAATTACAATTTAAATACAACGAAAATTAAAAGAAAGTGCTAAGATCATATGATTTGATAAGTCCTTCTCGGAAGCTTTTCAAAGTTGGGCCTCTTTCTATCTCTTACCAGCTGTACGCGAGAGGTTGTTCATCAACTCTAGTGAACATGTCACTAATATAGGACGGCGCATCACCGTTTAGGGATTTGAAAACCATTTTATGTGTTTCAAAATCAATTAACTCCCTAAACGTGGGCCAACCTAGGGTGACTTTATGTGAATTCTACTCGTATAAATGTATTCATTCATAATCTGCATACAGTGTTTAACTCCTATGGGAAGTTTGTGTTTTCGATTATGTTCATTCGAAACTGAAAAACGTATGACGTCGTAACGCTACACCAGGTCCAAACCTCCTGACCATTATTCGGGGCCAGAATCCGACTTTCGATAGATTACGGCGAAAAGAGTACTTTCTCGAAGATTTCAATGACATATTCGCGATAAGCGCCCTAATCCTTCAAATTATTTCTGTTGTTTCAGTTCAAAAGCGATGGCATAACAACGTTCATTTGAAGATTGAAAAGACAATACAGTTTCACGTTTGCTAGGCCAAAACGACTTTCAGACAGTATGAAAGTCACTGTGAGACCGCTAAGGATCTTGGGGAGCACAAGGTCTTCAAGTTTGTCGACAGCACCAGTGAATACACTAAATATCTGCTGTTTAGAATTCAATAACAACCAAGAAGCCTCTTGCAAAAACTCTTCCTAATTTGAGTTATCGTGCAGATGATCATACATGACAACACGTGTTCAAATAGACCATGTTTGTCTTTCAGCTGAGGCGCATTTAGTTAACTGATTGAAACTTCAATATGGCTACTGTTGCTAATGAAGCATTGACCTGAAACGAATTGGAAACCATACCGTGCCTAACCAAAATATCAATAATTGCAGGCACCGAAAATTGCTTCCCATTACTAAGGGAATCAAATAGTCTCAAAATGTACTCCATAAAACTCCTGAAGGTTTCAACAGAATATATATAGAGTCCATGTCACCCTTGAAGGTGTTTGCGAAATCCTATCATCTACAAATCATATATATCATTCTTCCCTGAAAAGGGTATCCAAAAAGATTTGCCTGAGCCCTGCCTACTGAGCATCTTTACTTTCTGGAGCGCGGAAGTTTCTATACGTTTAAAGCACCATTTTGCATAAATATACTTATGTAAATTCTGAGCCCTATTCTCTCCACAAATTAGTGAATGAGTTTCTGATGACTCTGCGTATGCTCTAAAATTAAAAAACATCATAGAGCATCGCAGAGATTTGCTTTCACTTGGGGGGCCTTGGAAGATGTGCATATCAAGCTGAAAATTTCCTTTTTCTGTTTAACAGAACGTTTTTTACCCCTTTGCACTTCCATTGAGCATCCGAAAACTTCAGTTAGCTCTCTGATCGGACAAGTCAAGCACTGTCATATTCTCAGGTTCTCTTTTGGAACTTATCTGTTGATTTGCTGTAACCAGCAAAAGGCGAAAAAAAGAACAACCAAAATAAAAATATAACTTTCTTCAGCGATATATAATTAATCATTATCCTTTCACCAGTTAGCCAATACTATTCTACATGAAGAATAGTAGTGACTAACTGGTAAAAAGTATCTATGGTATGGTAAAAGGTAAATGGCTAACTGTATATACTTCGCTTGTTTTGTTCTCAAAGCACCTCGGACCAGATAAGCTTTGCTTTTTCTGAGTCGTATAAGTTATACGTTGTATTTAGTATTTCTTATAAACAAAGTTTCAATTGAACTGAACGTCTCGCAACATGTGCTTTTATTTCCTTGGCAAAATAACAATGCAAATATGCCACTTCATTCTCGTTTGATTCCATATCGAAACATTTATACAGGTGTTTAAAGGTGCGGTGCGGAAACAGACATGTTAAATATTCTAACTTTCCCCGTACACACGCTCTTTTTTTTAAGCAAATTCACTAATTTCTCAGATTTGCCTGTCAGTTGTGTCGACTGCACCTTAGATAATCGAATATTTGTCACTCCAACGCTGCCTGAGTCAAAATTTTAAAAGGTTATTAATTTCTCCTTAAGCACTTCGCAATAGAAATAGCTTTTGTGGGCGGTGTTTCCACAAACAGCAGCATCATTTTTCATTCAAATATTTTTGGAGAGCAAATACGAATGCAGTGAAACCTGAATGCTGAACAAACTTCAGCCAGCTTCAGACGCCGTACTAATCGTCTTGAAGACACATTGCTAACCATAATCCTTTGCGCGCTAAATGAAAAGCAAAACAAACAGAACCTAGGCCAGAAACGACTTTCATATGACACAAAAGTCGGCCTCAGGGCCGCAAAGGATCATGGTTAGCTATGGGTCTTTAACTACATACCGAAAAGGTCCACAGCTCTTGTGGTGGGGGCGTTACTAATTTCAGAGGCTCTAAAGGGAGAGGGGACAAAGGAGCGAGGGATAAATTGGAATATCGAGGCTATAAATAATTTTTTCAGGCCCCGATTGTTAAAAGCTCGATTAGTACTAATCTTGGATTAAAATGCATAATCCTGTAGTCGTAGTCTAATACCAGTTTTGAACAACCGGGCCCAGATCTTTCCTTCCATAATTCCAGAGTGAACAGTCCAGGTCAATCCAGTATTGACTTTCAAGGATATGGTAATTAATATTCAGATTAATATTCTGATGAAATAAATTTAAACAAATAGAAAACAGTTCTGTCTCATAAAGGAGGGAGGGGGGAGCGGTTAAAACAGAAAAGTGCTCACTTAGAATGTTTGCTTCGGAAGAAGTCTAATAAGTCAACAAGAGCAGAGTTTTGAAAGAATAGGGACCAAAAGCTCTTGCTGTATTCAGCACATTGAAAGTACGACGCACTTAGATTTGGGTAGCTAGTTATTCTACTTTTTGGCTTTGAGAGAACGTTGGCTGGTATCTACCGGGTGCCCCGAAATGATGTATTCAATAATTTCTTTTTTTAGGTGTTGCATGAAAGATCAAATTAAATTTAGGAAAATAGATTATCCTATCAACCACTTCCAATTAGCAAAAATCTGAGATCTTATTAGCTACCTGGTTTTGAAGCATACAACGAAATTGCGCAGAATCTTAAGTAAATCCATCTTTTTGTTCCTCCAAATTCTTCAACAAGGTTGCTTATGCTAGGAATTGATCTTGTGATCATGTATGAATCGAAAGTCGATATGAAATCGTAAAATTGAGAATCCTGGACAAGATTTACGATGTCTGCTAAAGCCTATGGCTCAAAATATGGGGTTTCAGAGCTATCATTTCAAAGTCTCTCGCATAATTTTGCACAATTTGTATTATTGCTAAAAAGGTTGGCCTTTCATACAACTAAAAAGAAAAAAATTTAAAGAGAGGCAGCAAAACAAAGTTTTGTAGATTTTTCAAAAGCCGATACATCATTTTGGGACACCCGGTATATTCTCAAAGATAATCTTAACATTAAGCTTCAACACGAAGGATTATAGAGCTGAAAATAGCACGCTTAATAAGAAGTATATTTCCCACTTGAACAAGATTGANGTCGAGCATCTTACCAATCTCTGCAAAGAAATACTGCTCTGATTGAGAAGGGGGGCGATAAATCGCGAGAAGAAGCCATTTCTGCTTTTTCAGATTAATCTCGATCACCCCACATTCAATATTGTGTGGGGCTTGATAATATGTTAATTGCTTGACTGGTGCCCGTTCTCTCACGTAGATTAAAAGGCCACCGCCATTCCGATTGCGATCAAATCTAAAAGGCTTCATAAACCCCTCAATCAAGAATTGACTAGTTGGAAAGGTATCATCGATTTACGATGTCTGCTAAAGCCTATGGCTCAAAATATGGGGTTTCAGAGCTATCATTTCAAAGTCTCTCGCATAATTTTGCACAATTTGTATTATTGCTAAAAAGGTTGGCCTTTCATACAACTAAAAAGAAAAAAATTTAAAGAGAGGCAGCAAAACAAAGTTTTGTAGATTTTTCAAAAGCCGATACATCATTTTGGGACACCCGGTATATTCTCAAAGATAATCTTAACATTAAGCTTCAACACGAAGGATTATAGAGCTGAAAATAGCACGCTTAATAAGAAGTATATTTCCCACTTGAACAAGATTGAATTATCTAATGCCTCTTTAACAAACAGGATTTCCACTTCATTGCTTGATAGCACAAAGAAATTCATATAACTACTGCACTTGCGTGGGAAAAGGTTCTAGTTCTTGCGGGGACACATTATGTGGAGGAGCTTCATATTTGAGTTCAAATGAGATATGGTTTGGCAGGGAGCTGGGGGTGGCAGCCCCCTCAATGTTTGAAAAAGTTGCAAAAATCGAAAGAATTTGGACTAAAGCCAAGTGGACCCAGAGGTGGAAATGAGCCAAAAATGAAGTTTACGCAATCAAAAAAGATTGTTATAGATGAGAGGAAAACTCAGTCTTTCAGCTTTTCAATGCTTTTTGAATCCTTATTTATCTTTTACCAGATAACTGTTATAAAAATGTAGACATTAGAAAATTTGCAACAAAGGCACTTTTATGGCAATTTATGGCAATTTTTGGTCATTTTTCTTGAAATAGCCCGAAAACGGCATATGTTGGCCTATGAAGAAAACTATATATTTTCGAAATGCTTGGAAAACTGACTTGGGCAAGATATGCCGTTTTGGCAGTAGAAAATATGATTAGCATTTAATTTCAGGGGTAAAGGAAGACGTGGGGCAGGGGTTACTGTTAGACTCTGGGTTCGGATTAGGATTAGTAGCCCTCTTACACATATCTACAACAATAATAACATTCAATTCTGCCCAAAGTTGCATTATTTCAGTGGTTTTGTGGACTAATCCCGAGTATCATATTTCTTCAATTTACAAAAAAGTGGATAAAAACGAAATTTCGTTCCAGACCCCCCTTTTGGTATTTGTCTCATTAAATGCGCTTCTAAGGAGCCATCAATCAATATTCTACCATCTTTCTTTATCACATTACAGTCATATTTCCAAAACTTGGGATTCTAGTGTAAAGATCTGCCTGAAGTTGGTCAAAATGTTCGTAAACAATGAATGGCCTTGGATTCGAGCAGCCCCCCAGATTTTATCTCTCCGTTTTCCCATATACGCCTACAGTATGGCTGGCTTGATTTTTGAAGAAATGTTGCATGAAGAAATGTTGCAACGTGAGTTGAATGAATAGAAATGCAAGAAAGCACAGTGCTTACTCCAAGACAGCGTTTAGTGCTTGCGAAAATTTTGCTCAAATATATTGTAAGAGATCATGTTTTCAGTTGTACAACTCATTCAAAGTAAAAGGTAGACTGATTACAAGATCGTAGTTATCGCTATTGACAGACCAGCCGGACGCTCTAACTACGGCTCATAATCATACATACACAGAAATCGGACTAAATTTGCGACTTAGATACAGTCATTTTGATAGCAATGGCGGATGGCCTAAGTAAAAGCCCTATGTCAAAATGGGTCAAAATTCAATTCATGTTTCCAGTAATATGAGAAAGTAGACTTTGAGTAGAAAGATCAACGTTTCTTTTAGCCATAAACATAAGTAAAAATATTCCACTGTTATGTTAGTCTTTTAAATACTGTCTCCTGATTGCCGCGACAGAAAATCAAAACATCTTGGAAAATTAGTCCAGCTTTTGTGCATGTAAAATTATGATTCCTAATTTGAGCAATGAGGGGGGGATTGCTAAGCCCTAGCCAAATGGGAAAACATTGCTAAAGAAGCAAATTTCAAATTTTTCAGTAGTAATTAATAATAATAATTAATAATAATAATTAATATTTCAATTAATAAAATAATAATAATAATAATAATAATAATTAATATTTCAGTAGTAATTAGTCAGCATGCCTTAATCACATCAGAAATGACGGAAAAAGAAAACTCACATTTGCTTCTTGATCGCTTCTCTTAACAGCTCGTCATCTGCATTTGGTACTTGTGCTTGTTGTGGCGGTTGTGCACCAGTGGCATTCTGATAATAATACTGTGCAGCATACGGTTGAGGTATGAATAGGCCATCAACGTACGTGGCAACAGGCACTCCACCATAACCATACCCATCATATCCACCTTCAAATCGAATGGAAAGTCTATATACATCGTGGCTCATAAAAAAGTCCCTTTGTTTGAGAAATGATAATTTGCATAAGTAATCAAACCATTACCAAGCAAGAACCAACTGAAAGATCTTGAAGAGCATAGATTTGAAATTTAAGAGGATTTTGAATTTTTAGCTCAGAAAAGGGAGTTTTGTTGCTTGGGAATTCTAGCAAAGCTTTTGCTTCAATCTTAGGTGTATAAATCAATCTTATGACATCTGAAAGCCTATTTCCTCCGGATTTAAAATCTTAAGACTATTTTCTCATCACATTTCATTCAAAGATCTTTAAGATCTTCGACTGATGACTGTGTGACAATCTTCTAATGAATAAAATGAATGGGACAGTTAAAAACGTTATGCTTCATAATAATAATAATAATGCTTCATAATAATAATAATAACCAACTCTTGATGCACAATACGAGCCACCACCATATCCACCACTTCCACCATAGGATCCACTGCTGCCATATGAGTTTCTTTGTCCATATGACGATCCACCACCACCACCATAACCACCACCACCGTAACCACCACCACCATAACCGCCACTCTGTGATCTTCCGCCATAGCTACCACCACCGNTGCTTCGTAATAATAATGATATTAATAATGATAATAATAATAATAATAATAATAATAGAATAATGATATAGTTATTAATATAGGGTTACCTTTTCAGCAACAAAAGTGCTGTTATCAACAACGGCCCTGTTATAAACATTAGAGAATCTAAGAAAAACCTCAACTTAAAAGTGAGTTAGTTACAATTAACTGTTTACAGTTCTCTATTTTTTCCGCCAGCTTTACATTCTTTCACATGATGAAAAGTGTTCTCTCAACTTGGATTTAAATTACAACAGAGTCCAGGGAACGTATGTCTGTTGGAAGTTCATTAAAACGCGATCCTTGAAGTAAAGAGACCTTTTCGCACTTTCAGTTTTAACCAGGGTTTTCGAGGAGCGTTAGCTTAATAAAGTGATGCAACAGCCATACTTATCGCTACCTTTGATAAACACCCAGCTGGCGGATATTAAATTCGTGTTTACATGACAAATTCTAAATATCAGTAAATTAAGAGTGCCTAATGAACGATGACTTCTTTAAACATTCTACCCTTTGTGTAAGACCCACAGTACTATCACTCTCCGTTTCAATACAACTTTCGTCTATTTTTGGAAATGTATTCACAGTGGGACTGTCATTGTCATATCGAAAACTTGTCATCAGCGGTCCAAGCACATTTGTTGAGTTAGCAGGGGTGAATTTTGTAAAACCCCGTTTACACTAAACCAACTAACCTGGGTTCGCCCCGGGTTAGAACTAACCTAGGTTAGATTTTTGTAGTGTAAACTCAACAAACCTGGGTTCGCCCTGGGTTAAACTAACCCACCTCTGGAGGTGGGTTCGACCTGGGGCGAACCTGGGTTAGCTTTCACGAAATGCAGTGTAAACGCGTAAGATGATATTGAAGATGGGAGCCTCGAGAATAGAGTTCACACCTTCAGCGTAGCCAACCATACAATTTTGATCTCTCTGTTTATGTTGATTTGATCGAATGCATTAGTGTGGACCAACTTTGAAGTAAGAAGATTAGAACAAGACGAGAAAAAAGGAAGAGGAGAGGGAAATAAGAATGGAGGAGTTACAAAAATGCACTTGAGGTGAATAGCTACCACAATTAAGACAGGAGATTCAAGGACGGCAACAATCCCTTTTAAGTGTGTGTTATATATAGCAGAACAGCATAGCATGTAGAGAGCATAATGTTTTTCTGTAGTACATGTATCACCAAGACGAAGAAAATTGATGGTACCAAAACCAAGTTTAAGGCAGACATTTTACGTTTGCCTTGTGAGGACCAATTTTAGACCTCCTGAGTAAGAATTTAAAATGCCTGAAAGACTATTTACCCCTGCCGAGGTCTGAAATCTATTCCCCAGAAAGACAAATTGCTTTGTCTCCTCGACAACCTGGATCTCTTGTTTTAGAAAATTTGACCTCTGCTTGTTAAGTTGGGTCTACATTTGACACCTTTCAAGTACCGGGTGTCCCAAAAAAAAGTATACAGATTTGGTCAACCCTAACGATCAGAATTTAGCATGAATCAATCCGAAATCGTTTTTAAAACATTACTCGATAGTTAACTTGAAGATAAATACCTTGTTTGTTGACATTGGTGCTTTGAGAGTAGAGATACAAATCTTCAAAGGACAAATTTGCCACCACCTCCCAACCAGAGCTTTGGCGTTTTGGCCTAAGCAATATCCACAATTTGTTTCACTTAAAATGAATAAAATTTACTTTGGAGCTCCCTTGATGATAAGATTCACATAAATTATATTTTGTGAAACGCATTTGTTGTGCAGTTTCTAATTTTTCTCCTCCTGGTTCAAATTTTTTCAAGTCTATTGTTGACTTATTCGCTGTGCTTTAAGAATTTGCTTAGGCCAAAACGCCAAAGCTCTGGTTGTGAGGTGGTGGAAAATTTGTCTTTTGAAGATTTATATCTCTACTCTCAAAGCACCAATATCAACAAACAAGGTATCTATGTTCAAGTCAACTATCGAGTAATGTTTTAAAAATGATTTTGGATTGATTCATGCTAAATTCTGATCGTTAGTCTTGACCAAATCTGTATACTAATTTTTGGGACACCTGGTATATGTAAAAAGGATAGATGTAAACATGAGACAAGCTAAACAATTCATCTTTCAAAACTGAAGATTAAAAACATAAAAACATTTGACACCTTTTTAAAAAGGATAGATGTAAATATGAGATAAGCCTTATACATCTTTCCAAACTGAAGATTAAAAACATAAAAACATTTGACACCTTCTTAAAAGTATATGTAAAAAGGATAGATGTAAATATGAGATAAGCCTTATAATACATCTTTCCAAACTGAAGATTAAAAACATAATGCTGATAGCCCAAAAAGGTCTTCATAACTTCATCAGGGTCATATTATTCCTCTTTGCAGTATCTAAATTCTCCTGTATATCTCTTCCAATTTTTTAATCGTACATACGCTAATTTTCACTCAATAGTTGCATTACATTGGTACTCTTCTGAGAGGACGATTGTTGCAACCTTACAATTAGGGGTGCCAGATTTACAAAAGTGGGGAAGAAACTCTCCAGTCATCTCTGGATGTAAAACCATTGTGCTCCAAGGAGCAAAGATTTTTAATAACTTACAGATGACTTACAGACTGAAACATCACTTTTGAAATTCAAAGCATCCAGCAAGGACACAAACTTAGAGTTTTGGCTATTTCTCAGTTGTAATTTCAATTTTGTAAATTTGTATCTTTTATTCTTGTATACAAACTATACTTTGCAGGATACAGGTCTTTGATTGATAACAGTAACTTTATTTACTTAAAGGGGCTTCTTTGAGAAAATCTCTCATAATTTCCCAATGGAGCGGCTGATTTCAGTCAGGTAAATTTTAAAATCGATTTGAACATGTCCACCATTGGATAATATACTTTACCAATAGCATTACCTTGATATCCAGGGAGCAGTGGCCTTGCAAACAGGGATTGTTTTTCTGACTCACCCGGTAGACAAATTGACCTTTGTCAATATGAAATATTATTATTATTATTATTAAATAATGCTATCACTGCAAGTCTAACAAATATTCTCTGTTTATAGAGGTGGTATTCTGGACTTGCCAACAGAAATGACAAATATGAGCACTGACAAAGAAGGTGACAATGTTCACTTCCATTCCTCCATTCTTAAGTTCTTAATCAGTGGGGAAGAATCTTACCTCTTCCACGGCCTCTTCCTCTGCCACGTCCTCTCCCTCTTCCTCTGCCTCTGTATGGTCCATGATTGTTATATGGTCTGTAATCTCTCCCACGTCCAAAGTTTCTCTCGTCAGGTGATCTTTCACCCCTGGGACTTAGACTTTGAGATCCGGAATTTGAATATGTTGGAGGTTCAATGCTCAGTGGCACCCATTTCTGTTTCAAGCCTATAAATAAAATAATGTTATCATCATATTGTATATTTCATTTCAATGGACCTTTTAGAAATAGAACATTTGAACTGAGATTTCAAAGAATGCAGCCCATCAACCTCTCTTTGAGAATGGTAGGTGTTTACTTGACCTCTTGTGTGCTGTGTTACCAACAGCAGTGCACAAATTCTTTTCAATAATCAGCAATGTTTCAATAGCTCTTTTGGTTACAACTTACTTCCTTTGGGACATGCAGCCTTTTGCCTTAGACCTAAAAACTATTTATGAAAAGGCATGTTAGATATCAAATAAGCGTTTTTCACTTGTATCCATATATTTGTAACCAATCCGACAGATCAGAAACTGCATAAAATGACATCACTGCGCAATCTGACTTGAGGAAGTGTTTGGCTACATAAGCTTTTTGAGACTATAAATCAAGACTTTAGGTTTTCAGGAAGAAAATATCAAGTCTTGGCTTTTTCTTGAGAGTTAAAGGGCTCAAAGTTAGCAGTTTGTGTGCATGCACACACACTTTCCGCTCTGTTAACCAATCCTGCTTCATATTTTAAATCATTTCTAAAGTCTTTGTTAGATTCCTGAATAAATCTAAAATGGGAATATTTTCCATGCACAGGTGAACTTAATTAAAAACACAGTTTCTTTGCCAAAGAGCTGAAAGATGACATATATATTATCTATTTACTGCTAATCATTGCTATCTATTTTGATTCCACAGGGACCGCTTGTTTACTTTTTATTGTTCTGAAACACAACCTTCACTAACTGTTAAAATTTTTTGACACAACTAATTGACAACGTCACCCAAAAATATGGAAATGTCATATTTCATTAAACTAAATTCTCAATTTGAAAAATTTAAGAAATCAATTAACGAGAGAACTTGAAACAAACCTTTTTTCTTTGGTGTTCCTTTAGGGGATGGAACTGGCTCAGGCAGTTGGGGAGCCTCTTCAGGTCTGTTTTCTTTTCTCACACCATTGGGAGCACCATTTTTCTCAACTGGTTTTTCAACCTGCAAAATAAAAGAAAGTATAGTTCAATGAAATCATTTTAAAACTGAAGTGGGGTTGAGCTATAATGTGCTAAATTCTAGAAACCAACCCAGATGAGGTCCAAATAGATATCCGGCACTTCTTACTGCCATTATAAAAGCCTCTAACAAGGACAGGGCATCATTTAACATATAAAGTGGTAGCTAAAGTCTCCATCAGCCCCACCAGCCCCAAAGTAAAGGGTGAGTGGCTGAGCGGCTTATACAGTTTCCGCTAGGTAACTAAAGTTAAGCTTGGTCATGTGAGGTCAAAATTCAGATGGGTGACCTTCCGAATGCCTGACCAAGCAACTCAATTCACCGTCCTTCGGAAGGGACATTAAATTATGGGTCCCATCCCTGGATGAGGCATGCACAGTAGGCCTAAATTATCTGTAATATAGCTAGCAATCTTCCAGCCTACTTAAAATAAGGTAATGAGTAAAAAAAGTGGTAGGGAAATTTTCCCCATCATGAAGAGCCCTTCTCAGTCAAAATGTTTTTCAGAGTATGATGAATGTAGGCTGAAGACAGGTTTGATAAAAGACTCTGAACATCATTTTCAGAAACATTTTCAAAATCATCATTTTTAAAGCACCCCTTTGTATCAATTATCGTTAACAGATCTTGCAGTTTGCAGCATGTTATCTTGGTATTAAATGACAGCTTTGTTTCAAAAGAGGCATTATTGTGAGTGAGTCATAAACTGATGATGTTTACTTTTAAGGACAGTTAAGGAGAAGAGACTGATTCTGTTGCAGGTTAAAAACAGAAATAGCTTGTTTCTATTGGTGTCATGAATGCTCTTTGGGGCTATCTTAAGGTGCCTTTTCAATATATTCCCCACCTAGTAAAATATCCTCAATAGATGCCTTGCACTAGGAGTCTTGGTTGTGTTGAAAGTTGATTTGTCTAGAATACTTTTCAGGTATCCAAAATACTGCCACATTATCTATTTGATGGTACCAAACAGGCACAGATGAAAACTGGTTTCTTTATTGATCAAATGCTCCCTGCATTGTTTGATTACATTATCATGGGGGATTAACGCTGCATGAAATTAACAAAGACTCTAAACTCTGTGTTAATTCAAGTGTGTTTATTTTGCTTTATGGTGGGCTAGCTACTTTAATTTTAAGTGTCATCCCTCAGTTCAATTTATTCAATTTACAGTACAGTACACAACTACATTTTCATCATATTGCTTTATATTTTTTGTCCAAGAATTAATGAAAATCTAATCTGACAGAAAATGAATGCACAACGAAAGAAAAAATTGTCAACTTTTCTTAATTTTTTTTTTTTTTTACATTTTGGAAGCAAAAATGATAACAAGTTTCTACAATCGCTGAAAAGATTGTTTTTAAATTATAAAACAATTTTGCAAAGTCGATATATTGCTGGAGACATCTAAATTGGTCCTAAAGTTGCATGAATTGTAAAATCTTCTGGACAAAGATGTCCTATATGATTGGAAGCATGATAGATGTGGAAAAACAATCCGGAAAAGTAGAACCAAAATTTACGATTAATTTTAAATTCACATTGTACAACTGCTATATATCACTTCTTATTTTCTTTTCGATTCTAGTTATGTCAAATTTAGAATAAAATGTTTTGCGAAAGTCTTATGAATATGGAATGTCAAACATCATATTTTGTGCAGAAACTTGCGCTATACTATAAACACACTTCCCCCTTTATAGGTAAAGAATTTGAAAAATATTTTGCAAGAAAATTCACAGAAAATAACTGGATTCTTTACCATGCCCTGGAGAAACAAAGTGCCCTTGAGAAACTATGTATCAAGTCTGCATAGACTTAAACTTCGTTTGAGTTTGAGAAACATTTGAAAAAGTACATAATGTTAACCTTTTTTACTTATGGGACTACTTATCCCACAACGCAATACCATATAAACTTTTAGGCATAACGTTCTGTATCAAGCTTGAGCCGCTTTCTTCAGAAGGCCCGTTGTTGAAGGTTCAGAAAGTGATCCATACCAAAAATACTGGAAATAAAGCTGGGAAAGCTGGGAATAACACTTAAAAGATCTGGGATGTCCACAACTTCCCAGAGAGGTGGGAATTGAAAGCTGGGAAAGCTGAGAATAGGATACCCAGAACACTGGAAAAGCAAGGAAAGCTGGGAGCGTGAATGCAGTAATAAGTCCTCCTTGTGCAGTAAGACAATTGAAACTTTATGCAGGTAGGATGCCAAGAGATTCATGATGCCAAAGGGAAGATAATCTGGTGGCTCATAGATTTATGTACTGAGTTCTGCTCTTTGTGTAATTACAACTGTAACTTCCATTGCTATTATCAAGTAGAACTAAAACATTGAACTTGGCAATGTGCACTTTTTCATGAAGACAGAAAACAATTTTGCATATTAAGGTAAATAAATCATCTTGATAAAATTCATTCATTTCCCCTGACTTAAACCACAAAACATTTTTCTTTCCTTGCAGAATTCAGTATTTTTACCTCTTAAAACCTTCCGCATCAAAAGTCAGTGTATTGTGTAGAATTTTACCCCTGTTCATATACAATACAAATCCAATCAGTTTTAGTAACATCGAGAATTACAAAAATATCTTGTAACAATAGCAATGAACCTTTTACACACAAAAATATCTAAGATTTGTGATTTGTAGAATTACCGTTCCACTTATGAATAAAATAAATGACATCCAGGCAGCAGATGCTTGATAAATCTTTTCTTCTTTCAAGGTATAGTTGCGCTTTTTAGCATCAAGAGCTGGAATCGCAACAGTATGTACAGTAACTCCGCAACCCTTGTCATGATGCTCAAGTGGTGTTGGTGGGGCTCCAACCCCGTCTGCGAACTGCAAAGTAAGGGGATTACACCACTGTGCCACAACACCTTCACCCTTGTAAGCATTCTTTTTCAGTTTTGTTTTGATTACATATACTTTAGTAGTTTTACCTTCATGTAATGGCCGATAGTAATTTTTTTGTAGAGTTAGGTTTAGTAATGCATTGTAAATTTTTATCGGAATATAAAACAGCTGCCCTTCAGCAAAGGAACCAATTCCTGAAAATCCAGGTGGTTTTCGGACCAGGTGGTTTTCGGACCAGGTGGTTTTCGGACCCAGCTTTCCACCTCGGTGCCTTCAAATTCAAAGACAATGGCAGATTTAGGGGTCACATGCCTTTTTGTGATTAACACTCTGCTTCGTGTCCTTTTGTGACAATAACACAGGTTGGAGATGGGAAAAGTCTCTCTTGCAAGATAGCTCACATTAAGCAAATCTGATTCAACAATCTGAAGTAATAAATTTTTGATTTTGATTCTTTATACCGGGTGTATCAGAAAAAACGGTCCACTTGTAAAGTGCCTCTGCGGTGGCGACTTGAATCTTACAAATTTATGGCATTGATTTTCGTAATCCATAAGCTTTGACTTAAACGTCGATATATATTGCGTTTACCTATATTTGCCAATTAATTAGATTTGTTGCTCAAAGTTACCCAAATTTGTTGACCAGTCGATGACAGACGGTCTCAATTTTTTGATACATCTTAATTCTTTAAAATTCCAAGAAAATAACTTGTTTGGTGGCTTTTGTTTAATTCTTCAAAAAGTATCTCATAAAAGGCTAGAAGTAATTACTTTTACCTCAAGTCATTGATTTGAGGGTTCGTAATTACATATTTTTGCAGTTAAAGAACGCTAATCTTTGACCATGTTTGAAGAAATAGGCATCCATTTCACAATTGGGGAAATGATAATTTCCCTCCCTACGGAATAGTTAGTATGGCGCATGTAATGAAGAGTTTTTCCATCCCGAAACATCTGGGATGTACCAAGAAATCATCAGCCTCACAACATAGACACGCTTAAAGATGCCATAACGAGAGATTGTAATGCGATGCAAAGAAGAATGAAAAGAAGAGCCTTTGGTGCAATGGGAGACTGATGCAGAGCATGCATTGCTAATGATGACTAACAAATGAATTTTTTTACAAACTGATTAGTGGCTGTTGTTGATATTAGATAGGATCAGAGTTTAATATTGTTTCCATACAGCTCAGATCATCATCACCTTTTCTGTAGTCATTTTTCTCCACGGAAAAATGCTCTGTCAACACCTGCTCTAGAAATCTTAGATACATGGGGCAATATTTTTTCGTTGAACGCACCAAATTCAAGTCAAGGGGTGTCAGACATTATACCAACTGCCAACTCATAAAGATGATAAAAAGTTAGCGAATGAGTTCATAGCGTCTAAAATGCCATCGCCGAGGCCTTTTGAGTGGCCTGTTTTTTCTGATACACCTGACAGCGAGATTATGGTTTCATAAAATGCTAATTTCTTTTTGCAAAATTGGAAAACGAAAAACTTCAAATAATTCCCAAGGGGGTAAACCCCCCTTAAGTCATCAAACATTTCATAACCCTTACAAGATTCAAGTTCCACTCGCTAAGCTCTTTTGAATGATACTTAGTTTGCAGTACTTTGCAATAAAATGACAGTCCTATGGTCAAACACAATTTTGGGCTAAAAAAAACTTAGGAGTACTTTAGTTGCTGGGAAGCAGCATTATATTCTTGATCAATAACTTCGCAATCGATTCTGTCTGTTTGTTCGTTTGTTTTCAACAATTTTTGCAGACCTAATTGTTGCTGTCAAATGATATCACTGCGGATATTAACATCTTACTGTTACATAGCAAAAACAGCATTACATGCATGGTCAATTGACTTAATTAAAGGGCAATATACCTACCAATTTGTCACGCAATTATATCTATTTTTGGAGTTTCATGATTTCAGGACTTAAGAGGATTCTTACATGAAGCCATTGCCTGCACAAGTTGCTATTGACCACAAGTTTTGTAAGTAAACCCAGTATGCAGCACTCTCTGACTATTGTTATTGCTAGCTTACTTGATAACCTTGCTAATTTGAGTTTCGCTCAATTGGGGGAGGGCATTATCTGAAAAAATGTTGATGATAATAAGAAAGATCACGTTTTCTATCTATTGTGACAACTACTCCAGGCCTCAAGACCTTCGAAACAGATTTTAGACAAATAGCTATTGTATTTCAAAAAGCACATGTGTTTTGGTGCATAAAGTTTATTTTTCATTATCTGGTGGTATCTTAGGGTGTGTTTGATTGGTACCAATACGCCCTTTCAACAAAACGGTGCATGATGGGTAATCAGGATCACGATCTCGCACGTTTTGTATCGTTTGTACTGTGCTCGCGTATCATTCCGTTATTTGAAGTTGTTTTTTGGACGCTCTTTGACGACTTTACTGAACTAAACGAGGTAAGAAACTTCTCTTATATGTTTTCCGCACATTGAAGTACTTTTTTGTGATTTTTTGGTGATATTTCACTAAAAATTTGATACAAAGCATCGTTGATTGCAAGGCGGAGCGGGCCTAAAGCCTACAAAATCTCTATACTTTGCCAGTGGCAAATAGGATATCGTCGCTGCCGTGTTTCTTTTTCCTTCTAGTTTTTGCACTATAACTGACACATTGATTCAAGCAAAAGAAAACGAAAGGGCCTTATATTTTTCAACCTGATTTGCGCTATGATAAGCAGGCATTTGGATATGATTGTAAAGTAAGGGTTGCAAGGGTTCATATTTGTTTACTTCCGTGTACAGAAGAACCTTATAGTTTGTCAAAACTTTTAA